>JAOXYD010110723.1:0-11474 GCA_028565735.1 Pinacopodium congolense
ATATATATTTACCATAGTAGATTAATATGAATATACATGATTACACATAAAACTGAAATAAGAGATTTGCTAAAGACCTTTTACGCTTATATAGGAAGACAATTTAATAGAAAAATCAAGTGCATTCGCAGTGACAATAAAATTGAATTTGCCATGACAAACTTCTATAATGAACAAGGAATTTTACATGAAACCTTATACATAGAAACACCTCAACAAAATGGTAGAGGAGAAAGGAAACATCAACACATCTTAAACGTGGTTAAAGCCCTGAAACTACAAGCTCACCTTCTTACTATTTTTTAGGAAGATTGTTTCCTACACGCCACATACCTCATAAACCGAATCCCCTCCCCCCTCTTAGGTAATAAATCTCACTTTTCTATCATATTTGGCACTAATATTGAGTTGTCCCGTCTAAAAGTGTTTAACTACCTATATTTTGCCTCTACTAAAGAAGCTAACAGATACAAGTTTGGCATAAGGGCAAGAAAGAGTATTTTTCTTAGTTTTTCTACTATTATTAAAGGTTAAAAAGTATTTGACATCAATAGTAAATAGTATATCACTTCCAAGGATGTCTTATTATATAAAAAATGCTTCCTATATCTAAATTTCCTTGCAAACTCACCCATTTCCCTTCCTATTCTACCCACTGACACACTACTACCAGCCAATGATCTCACCTCGTCTACCTTATCTTGTTTACAACCCTCTCCCCAAACATCTCTTTCTTAGCAGCCTACCTCACCGTCTTTACCCTCCCTCCCTTCTAGATGCTCCATTAGGCCATCAAACCCTCCTTCTTACCTTAGTAGTTATGATTGCTGTACTTTATACCTTAAGTCCCCTCACAGCATGTCCTTTGTCCTATCGTATGCCCATTTGTCTCCCCAACACCATCACTTCACAACATCTATTGTTTCATCTAAGGAATCTAGATCTTATTCACAAGCCATTAAAAAAAAGATTGGCAAAAGATTATGTAAGCATAACTAATAACTTTAAAAGAAAATAAAACATGGGATCTGACCTTTTTTCCTTTAAAAAAGTCTGTCACAGGTGCAAATTTAATGCAAATGGTAGCCTCTAACACTGTAAAAGTAGGCTCGTTGCAAAAGGATTCAATTAGCAAGAGGGCTTGGATTATACTGAAACGTTCTCACTAGTTGTGAAAACCACTACCATTAGAGTACTACTGGCCATCATTGCTTCTAAAAATTAGCATCTCCATCAACTGGAATATCAACATTGTGTTCTTACATGGGAACTTACAAGATGAGGTTTACATAAAACATCCCCTTGGATTCCACATACCACATCCATAATTCGTATGACGTTTAAACAAAAGTCTCTGCTATTTAAAATAAGAAAGTAAAAAATGGCATTCTAAACTCACCCTTGCGTTAATCTCCAGAGGCTTTACATATTCAACCTCCAATCATTTAATGTTCAGAAAAAAAATCACCTAAGTGACTGCATCATCCAGCTAGTGTAGTAAATGATATCCTACTAGCCAGTAACACCATCGCTCTCATCCTCTCAACCAAACGCTTCCTGTATTCCATCTTCAAAATAAAAGACTTAAGACCAGCCAAGTTCTTTTTAGGTCTGGAGTTAGCTCAATCATCTTCTGGCATAAACCTTTGTCATAAAAAATAGATTCTTGATCTTCTTTAAGAGACAAGCTTTCTACACTTTAAGCCGGTCTCAACCCCTATAGTTGCCACCTTTTGGCCTTTAATTAATAGTGACCATATCTCTAACCCTACATCCTTTTGATGTCTGATTGGAAAGCTTATCTAACTCACCACCACTAGCTTTGACATCTGTTTTATCGTCCCACAGCTCTCTCAATATATGACTCATCCAAAAACTTCACACATTCAGGCCATCCACTGAGTCCTTTGCCACCTCAAGGGTTCTCCTAAGTAAGGGGTTTTGTTTCCTAGTACCTCCAATCTTCAACTTCGAGCCTTCTCCGACTCAGATTGGGCAACTTATCCGGCCACTTGTAAATCCATAGTCAGCTATTGCATCTTTTTTGGGAGTTCCTTGGTCTCTTGGATATTCAAAAAAACAACCCACTATTTTTAAGAGCTCCTCTAAAGTGGAGTACAGAGCCAAAGCCACCACTACCTGCGATACCTTCTCCATAACCTCACTGTCACTCACCCATGACCTACCTTCCTTTACTGTGACAACCAATCGGCCATACATATAACCAAAAACCCAGTTTTTCATGAACAGACAAAGCACATCGAAATAGATTGTCACGTCTTTCGCAAAAAATTTAAATCTGACCTCATCCATCTTCTTCTTGTCACCTCCAGCAGTCAGTTCGTCGATATCTTTCGTCCAATTTGCGAGGGCATATTAGAACATTCAAACAAAACTCAACAAATTTAAGATGAACCCTAATTCCAATCTTTTCCAATTCAATTACCAATTATTTGGATTGGCAGACTTTTTTTTTGTTTTGCTTTTCTTTTGGGTTTTAGTTGGGCCTCCTGAGCTTCATCTTTTTATCCTTCTTCCATTGGGCCTTCTTATTTTTCCTTTTCTCTTGGTTTTTGCTTCCACTTCTTTTGTCTTGAACTAGATTACAAGACCTAACCCATTCACTATTCTCTACTTCCTATTTTTTAGATTAATGATTGTGTTTTTCAAAGAATCTTTTATTAGTTGTACAATAGAATTCTGTTACATATTTTTGTTATAGTTGTTCATTTTGTACATTGAGCTTATATATTGGCCATTCTTCATTGAAATAAAGTTGAAGCAATTTTTTATTTATTTCTTTTTCTGTCAAACTTTTATATGAACTCTAAATTCTATGGGAATATTGCGTCAAAATCTAGTAATTTTATAATTTTTTAAAATGCCACGTGTTCTAAAAAATAATTAAATAATTCATTTATCAAATCACATCATTTAAATTAACTATAGTAGCTATAAGATCAACCTCAAAACATGTTCGACACAAAAATGAGAGTTTGCATACTAAAGTTTGAACTATTTTATAAAGTGTCTAAATCGTGAAATAAAATATCAAAATTTTCATAAACACAATATATTATAACTAATCAATCAAGAAATAAATATACTTATACAAATTAAAGTTTGAAATAATTAAGAAATAGATGTTAAATTATTCAATATTATTTTTAAGATAATAAAATATCAATTTATAAAATCAAAATAAATTAAAAATATAAAAATATTTCATTATTAGTAAATTTCAATTATTTTCAAATATATGTACTTTATATATTTACAATATTATATATTTATCACATATATCAAAATATTCCTTATTCTCAATTCATTTTAGTTATTATAAAATTTGTGTACATTAATTATCATACTATAAAATTTTATTTCCAGTATCAAAATCAATTATTAAATATTGAAGATGATTAATTATTAATAAAATATAGTTACTCTAGATATGTGCATATTAATCATCTACAATACAAAAATCATACATTTAGTTATTTTAGATATTCAAGTAAAAATATTATGTGAAATTAATATATAAATATTAAATCTGAAAATGAATTTATACATATCTAAATATTCTTCATTTTAATGTACTATTTTCAAAATGTACATGCATGAGATATTATGGTGTAGGCAATTTTTATTTATTTAATTTTTATATATGTTATAAAATTAAATTATAACAAATATTTTAATATCCGATAATTAAAAATTATTATATTTATTATAATTATGTACTTATGATAAGATTATTATAACTATTATCTATGGATATTTTTAAAAAATAAATCTGATTTTTAATTGGAAAAATATTAAAATTTTATTGTGAGAATTAAACTATAAAAATTATGAATACATTGTAAGCAAATTCTCAACTAACTAATGCCTTGTGACTCACTGAGAGAATAAGTATCTTCTTCTTAGTAGAAAAAAAATTAATATCGCAAAAAAAAAAAAAATTCACAACTCATTTTCAAAGAAGAATTTCTCTAGTGAGATTAACTACTTTAGAAACAATGCCTTATTCAGAAGATGCAATGTCCTTTGAAGATATTCTTTCTTGGCAGAGGCCATACACACTTGTTGTAAGGCAAGTTTTTAGAAGTAGAGAGAACCTAGGATCTCTGATGCTATTAAAGAGATCCCAGTGCAAGTCCATGGCAGGGTTGGTGACAAAAGTATACGCATATTTCATCTGAAACTTCATATATTACATACATATGTACAAGATTTTGAAAGATCTAAACAAGGCAGTATTACAACTACAAGAAAATGGCTATCAAATGGCGCCTCTTCATGATGTGAAAAACAGATAAAAAAAAGATCAGAAACATCCGCATTGTCTCAGAAAAACGATTGCTAATAATCTAAAGATCTTTGATACGACTAAAACCACCAAGAGAACTGGACAACAACTATCCAGTTTCACTAGTGGGGTGATCAAATCTGGGGTTGGCGTACAAATTGTCCTTTTACCCTGGGACGCTGCTCCGCTAGCTTTTTTCTGCTCTCATATCGAACCTGCACAAGAAAATACAAGATATTTTCGTTACTTATGAATGCTACATACACTACTGTCATCAAATGCAATAGAAAAATACTAATGCCACCTCTCTGTTTATGGCAAAACTGCGGATTGATTCAAGATTATATCAATCATTATCCATGAAAGGAAAGGTTGCTTTGCTTACCTTCTTCTCATAGCATCTTTCTTTCCTTTTCAGGCGGAATTTAGTTAATGCAGCTTCTCTTTGGATGGATCGATTTGCGGATGCATTATGCGTGAGAACAGCTATTGCATTTTTACTCTCTGTGGCACTTCCGACAAGACAAGCTTGATCTCCATTGCCGTTACTTCCACAAGCACTTCCATGGGCCATACTGTTAAGATGACTAACAGAGCCATTACAAAGACTGCTAATCGCACTTTGGTCGGTTGTAGGGTCAAAAGAATTCAATTTATGGTCCTGGATTGGCATTCGGCTGGTGGAATCACTTGCATTTTCAGCAACCCGGTCATGAAAGTTCTCAGAGTTGCTCCTGAATTTGGAATGAGGGGATTGACTCATTCTAAAGCGGGGATTCAGATGGTTGGCTGAACTTGGACTTGGAGCTGGTGATGCACTTGATTGCTTACGAACCATTGGAGGTAACAGAGAATTGTAGCTGGTGGATTGATTATTTGATCCCAGATCCTGAACAGGAATTTGGATTGGGTAGATTCCTTGTTGAGGGCATGAAGTTGCAACATCAATTTCTTCGGTCTGACCACTAGCAAAAGAGACAAAGTTTCTAGGACTAATTGATGTTGGACCAGGAGCATCAGAATTACAGCCACTAGAGGACAATCTTCTATCAAAGTCAGCTCCAAGTTCTCTCTTGTTAGTATACCTGCAAAGAGCATTATTCCTCAAGAGTTAGCTGCAAGATATCTTCATAATTCATAAAGCAAAGGAATGATAACTAAATATCAGACATTCGGTTAGCTATGGACAATTTTTCTGTTCAGTCTAATGATGACCATTAATACTTCCCCAAATGTAAAACAAAAAGCAAATAGAAATAGAACTAACGGCATAAAAGCTGAGGCATTTGAATGTCTGAGAGGATGTCTTTCTTCAGCAGCTTGGATTCCAAAACCACTTGGATTATATGTCTTCAGGGAAAGATCCAAATGCAGAGAAGGATCAAGCTTGTTTCTAACATTATTTGAACAGTAGTAGTTATTGCCAGATGCTCCCATGAAGTCAAACGCCTTTTTAGAAGGGTTGACAAGAACATCATTGTCATCACAGGCCTCACAAGCCACATTAGCATTCATTGCCTGATTCCTTGGTTTAGGATCCTCCTTCACATTCATTTTGGTAACATTGATGTGGTTAGCCACCGATGAACCTACTACAGAAAAGATACATACAGAACTTCAATGCTACATCACACAATATAGCAGACATGTTAGGACAGTTGATTAGCAGCTAATAGAGCTAGATAGACAAGTGATTTACCAACAGCTTCACCCCCAAGCATCAGCAATTGTTCCCCATATTTTGTGTGAACATCATGTTTCTGCATTTTTTTGGCTTTCAACAGGAATTCAGGCTGCAAGTTATCCTGCATATGCTCCATATGGGCATTCTCAGCTTCCAAGTCTGGCTTCGTACAAGAGCTCTGTGAGAGCCAGAAGATTCATTTAATAAAACATAAAACCTCGTGTAGTAAAAACTTAGAAGGAATTCCTTTCAACAATACAATAGCCAAGTAAAATGTTCGTCCTTTATGATTCTTAGACTTAAAACATATAGGAGTATTTATTTATCTCATCAGTAACATTGGTGAGCAAAAAATTGATTTACAAAGATTATTTACAGGATCATAAATATGAGTACAAGTTATTAAACAACCAAGTCAAATTATAGTAAGAATTTCACCGTGTCGGTAATTAAAAAGATGGACGACTAACTCCAATACAAGAGGTGTCAAATGGAGTTTACACAGATCTCAAACTGACTAAAATGTTGAAGCCGCAGAAATGCAGTTAAATTTCATTATGTTAGGCACCCATTAACGTGATCATGTACTATCCAACTGAGCTATGAATATGCTATCTACTTCTGGAATTTTAGATGCAATGCAAGCCATGCCTTGAACTTGGTTGACAAATTTCAAGTTTACATCGATGCAAGTTTCCAAACAAGACTTTATCCACACAAAAAAAAAAAGTTTCCAAACAAGAGAAAAAAAAAAAAAGAAAAAAAATCATGTGCAAAAAAAATCTTCAGTGATGCTGAGCATGAAGAATTTCAGTTAGATCATTTAATGGCAAAAACAAATAGAAGCACGAACATGTACTCATTGAGATATCAAAGAAGAATACCGCACTGACAAAAGCCATGGTTATATTAAAGAAAGAGCAACACGCGTCTTATAATGGAGCACTGACCTGATCATCACTTCCTTTCTCAATACACCTATCACTTCTCTTTATGCATGCCATATCCCTGCTTGAATTATTACTTGAAGCAATGTTTTCATATGATGCTTCATGCTTCTGCTGTCCAACACTTTCATCTTGGGGACAGTTCCCTGCTGCAAGAGACTGACAGACACAATAACAAATGAGCACTGGGTCAAAATTGAAGGTTACAACTGAAAGTTACAAGCAAAGAGAGTGCCAAATTTGCATACAGATTGTCTTCTCCATACATGCTGCCACAAGTTTCTAAGTTCATTTCTCCTTATAGGCTTTATAAGGTAGTCAGCAGCACCTCTTAACATGCATTTGTAAACTGTGCTAATTGAATCTTGGGAGGACATCACTGCAAGACAATCAGACATATGGATAAGTTTCTCAACTAATGGGGAACTAACAGTTATCCATACATTTAGAAGCATTCAGTCTTCATGATGCCATACTTATAACTGGTATGTTTTTGCAAATCTCGTGCTCCATAATTAGTGTAAGAAGAGCATATCCAGATATCGAAGGCAAATCCACTTCTGTCAAAATGAGGTCTATGTTACGTGATCTTCCTCTGAGTATTTCCCATGCCTTTAAGCCATCAGGGACAGCAGCAACTGCTCAAGTATAAACACTAGACATTAAGTACAATATAAACAGCCATTAAATGAATTAAAAAAGGACAAAATACTAGAGAATCCATATAGTTTGATGAAGAATTGAAGGAGAGTTTTTCATTGACAAGGAAAACCCGTTTCTAAATGCTTACTATCAATTTCAGATGTTTTCCTTCTTATATAACTACGCTACGTTTGTAAGGTCTCCTGGCTCTGCAAAAGTAAGCTTTTATCTATGTGTGTGTGTGTGTGTGTGTGTGTGTGTATATATATATATATTCACTTTTCTTCTTGATGTTTCAGTCAAATATGCAGTGGTAATAATGCGAAAAAAGGGAGGAGAAAACAAAAAGCATGCAAATCAAGTACATACAACAAAACGCTGAACCCCAGTAGCTGATATTTAACAGTTCTAAACTGAAGATCAAACCTTAGCTGGGAAGGATGTCTAATTTGGGATCTTGAAGGGAAAAAAAAAAAAAACATTTAACTTTTTTTTTTTTGGCAACAACAGAGTTTAGAATTGACACTGAAAAAGAGGAGAAAACGCAAGAGAAAAATGAAAATGATCTCATTTGGTAGATGGAGAGAAGATCATTTAACAAACAGAACAAGGATTTTTCACAGAATTTTGGAGCAGAATCAGAGAAAAAAAAAAAAGATTTCACGTACTGTGACTCAAAATCATGATAAGTATGCCAAAAATAAGCCTTTGACTCACAATTCTATCCGAACAACACCGGAATTAAAAAGCACGTATTAACAGCCAATTTATAATCCAAAACCCATAACGAATCAGAAAACGAAAAGTAGAATTAAAAAGAAAAGAAAAAGAAGAAGAACTAACCTCTGTAACTACATTTCCTGAGAAGAGCAGCGATAATCTGCCTGGTAGAATCATCAGCTTCAACAAGCAAAACGTTTAACACCACCTTCGGAAACAACCTCACCAATTCACAATCACTCGAACCATCACCTTTCTTCTTCTTGATGCAATCGTTTTTATCTTCCCCTGTTTCACTGTGAGCGTCTTCTTCTCTATCATCATCACCCTTTTCTTCTCCACTCCTTCTCACCTTCTCCAACACTGAGTATTCCATAATAATCTCCTTCCAGAAAAAAAAAAGTCGATCTCTCTGCTAACTAAATCTTTGTAAACTAAATTATACCAGAGTAAGTAAAAAAAGGAAAGCAAGCGAAGAAGAAGCAAAATATCTAAGCCTCAAAAAATATAATAATCAGTCTAAATCCAATGGCGATGACTACCGAGTCCGCAGTGAATCACACGGCGGAAATGCGACCGGGGCCCACAAGAGTGAAATAAAAATATCTGAAACCGTCTATATGGTTTCATGTGTCGCCACGTCAGCTTGATACAAATCTCCCCCCAAAAAATAATATTCTATTAGATCAAAAGGGGGGCTTGGATTGGGCAGGCTGTCCGGAATTGGTGGTGCATATTTAAAGACACTTAAAAAAGCATTTTCTGTTCCCACTTCCCACCGTTTGAGATATTTTCTAATTTTTTAATGATATTTTGGTGTTAGCAGCAGTAAATACCGTTTCGATCCGCTCGCGGTACCGGTCGGAATGTATTATTCTGAATCAAAACTGAAACGAAATACTTAAATATTATTTTTAATGTAAATATCAGTCAGTATTAATTGGTATGATAAATACAAGTTGATATTAAAAAAATTATATTTTAATTTTCTTAACTTTAAAATTAAGTTAAAATTATATAATATAATAAATTTAAAAATTTATTTATAATTTTAAATAATTATTTAAAACGATATTAATCAATATTAATACGAATATCATATTATTTTTAAATATATTCAATACTAATTCTGATACAATATTTAAAACACTCACGGTCATTAGCAGTTGTTTAATGTTTACTCAACCTCCAGAAGATATTTTTTTTCCCCTTGAAATTTCTAGAGAGTATTTAGGATCTCATGGCTGGGATCTTGACACCTGGACAAAAGATATCAAAAGATATCGAAGTGGGTCCACTTGTTTTGGTGTGATGACGTGTGGCTTTGTAACCATTTTGCTTCTTACAATTTGTCAATGGCGGATATACCCTTACTCTGTCACCAACCAATGTGATTGGCTAAATTTCGTTTTATTTTATTGATCAGATTATTATGAGCTGTCTCCTCACGAGCCATAACACTTGATGTTAAATTATACTCATCCATACCGTCAAGTGGCATACTAATGGGCCTAAGATTATGTGGATGGGAATTAAAATATAAAATGTTTTTAGTTAGTTTGAAAATACTCAAAATAATGAACATTTTTTATATTCTCTTTATTATATGCGGTGGAAAAATATTTTGAATTTAATAAAAATAACTATATTCAAATAATCTTTTTACATTGAAGAAAATAAATTTAAAAAGCTGTTATAATTTTGTATATAACTACAAAGTACATATTCTTTTATTTGACTAATTTAAAATATAAAATAAAACTTGAGAACTACCAAGTATTGATTGTCTCTTTTTTTGGTTCACTTTTACAAGTATCTGGATGCCTAATTTTGTTATTTTGTAGACTTTTTCTCAGATATTTTTTAGGTTTTTCTCAATTATATAATCTTGTCAGACATCTTATAGGTTTTCGTCAAATTTCCAATCTTTTTTGTTTGTCCGTTGTGTTCCACAAACTTTACGCCTTTTTTTTTTCAACTAATCACGTATTAATAAAAATAAATAATAACATATTTAAATTATGTTTTAAATATGAAAAACAATTAAAAAAATTATACATGCAAAAAAACAATTAAATTATTTAAAAAAAGATATCTTGTTTGAAAAAAATTGATAAGCAACTAAAAATATATTAAATAAAAAGAGCATGTTTAGTATCATTGTAATTTTTTTAAAAAACCAAAGTAATTGAAGAAATAGTATAAAAATTAAAAAATAATATATTAATACAGTATAAAAATAAAAAAATTACATAAAAATTTTAAAAATTACATAAAATATAAAAATTACAATTAAAAATTACGACCAATACTAATACTAAATATCATAAACATGGTCAAAAAAAAAAGAAGTTCTTAAAAAAGATTGGTGGCTTTCTATCTTACTTAGCGAAAGATATTATATCGGAAGCATCTAAAGAGTTGACAAGTTGGACAATTTGGAACACTAAGACCATAACATATAGAAAATCGTTTATGTTGACGTTAGAGTCGTGATTTGAGTTGCAAGTTTTGAATGGAAGGCGCAAATTGTTTCCCATTTGTTTTAAAACTTAAAAGTTGTGTGGTGGTTTGGTCGCACGCCTGATTGATTTGTTTGTTAATTGGAATGGAATATAGATATTTAAACATCTCATTCAATTTGACATGTGATAATAACCCATTAAAATTAAACAAGTAGAGACGTATATATTATTATAGCCACCAAAATTCCATAGGAGGATAATGGCCAGGAATTGGTAGTTATTAAATAGATTCAATATTTCAAAGCACCAGAATTGCGGCATCGGATACGGCAATAAATTAAAGAGTCACATGAGAAAGTGATACGCATTCTCTCACGAGACCGACTATTCTTTACGGCTGTTTGTTTGTGATTATTTTTTCTTTTTTTTTATTTAAAAAAAATAAAAAAATAAGAAAAAAATGTGTTTGTTTATATTCTGTTTATATTTTTTGTTTTTAAAATCAGAGAAATATAAACAGAAATAGAGAAATAATAAAATAATATGTTTCTACATTTTGAAAACAGATTTTTTTTACATTGAATAATGAATACAATTTATTGACTAATAATATATTTTAAGTTGTATAAGAGTTTTTTTGTCAAATAATTTAAATTTATTTTATATTGGACTATCATTATTAAATTATATATTTTTTTATAAATCTC
>JAOXYD010110734.1:0-11474 GCA_028565735.1 Pinacopodium congolense
AGTGTTTGGTAACGAGGATACCTTAACCTAAACATAGAATAGAAATATCCTTATTCTAAATAGAATTTTAAATAGTTTTAAACTTAAAATCAATTCCAAAATCATAATAATTATTTTTCTTAATTTGATTAGATTGAAGCCTAATTAAATTTTAGAAAATTATTTTCTAAAATTAGAATTAATTATATTTTCAATTAAATTGAAATTATTAATTATTTTGATTCCTTTGTTTTAAGAAAAGTTGTTTTCTCTAATTAATCAAGAAAAGTGTTTCATGATTAAATTAATTTGTCTCAATTTGATTGAAATAATTTAACTTTATTATTTTATTTAAATGAAAATTTTTTCATTTGTTAATTAAAAAAAGGCTACCATTAAATTATCAGATGATTTGTATATTTTGACACGTATAATTGATAGGAAATTATAAATCACTTACAAAGTAATTGTATAATAAATAGTATATTTATAAAGTAACGTCTAAATAGAAGACACGTTTGCGTTCTTCCAGTGATAGAAGTGGAGATGCAGAGTAAGTGAGATGACAATGATTTGACTATACATTTGTCCTTGATAGATTTGAATTTTGAAACACTTTCCGTATCGTCACTTCTCATCCAAGCCCACTCTTTTATTTTTTGTTTTGAAAATCGATCCAAGCTCTTTATTCACTCTTCTTTGTTAAAATTAATGATATCAGGAAGACAAAAAATGAAAGGAGAAGCGTGATGATTAAGAGAAAGAAATTTAATCATTAATTGTTATGAAATATTTAGTTAAAAAAATATTTTTTAAAAAAGTATTAAATTAAATTTTTAAATTTTTTTTTATCTTTTAAAAAAATTAAATTTATTAAAAAAATATTTTTTAATGTTATAATTAAACACTTATTTTTTAAAAAAATTTTACAATAAAAAAAATATTTATTATCCTTCTAAAAACTCAATCAGCTTAGATTATAGCCAGTGAAGCATCGCCAATGTTGAGAAACAAGCTGCAACTCAAAGCGTGCAAGAATTCCATCTGCATCATTTATATAGACTGGAGTCCTTTATGAGTACTGTTCTGACCAGGTAGAATTTTTTTTACTAAATACCATTTCATTTCATTTCTTATAGAAGCAAGTTCACTTTTTTTTTTTGGTTATCCTTCACAAATAGATCTTATTTTCATGATATTTCTCCCTATTAACTAATTTATTCTCATTCAACATATGCAGTTACAACTTTATACAACAAACAGATAGAAGGAAAAAGACTGATCACCGATTATTGTTCAGTAACCAGTTAAACCGATTGATTTTTAAGTTTAAAAACTTTTACATAAAATCGAACTAGTGAGCTAGTAAGTTTTCGATTACTTGGATTGAACCGGCTAGTTCGGTTTAATTTTTAAAGCCTTGTTTTTATGTGTTTAGTTATAAAAAATAATGATAAAAAATATATTTGTTTTATTTCTATTTATAAAGAAAGTTTATAAATTTATCAAAATAAAAATATTAATTAATATGTATTTTTCAAAAAAATAAGAATATTTTAATTTAAGAATTTTAACTTGTTACATATTTCGTTCTCATCATTAAATTAATTTTATAATAAATTTTAATTAAATAAGTTGTTATATGTTGTTTTTTATTACAAACTTTAACTAAAAAATTTTTCTTGAAAAACATAAATTAAAAATAAAAAATTATAATAAAAATAAAGTAATATTAGATAATCCCTTAATTTGTAGAAATTATATAAAAATCCACAAGACTATTGAATAATATTTTTTACACTTTCATGAATCATATTAGAAATATTTAAATTGAAAGGCATGATTGTTAGTTTCAAACTTTTTTTTATAATTAAAATGATATTAATAATGAATAAAAGAATACACTACAGTTCACTACGATGGAAGAAGTGTCTACATAGCCACATGTACTAATAGACCATAATACGAGAGTTAGTTTTAAACTTATTTAATCACCTTTATGTAACGTATAAAAATTATACTTTTCCCTTATCTCTCCTATTGTAAATTTAAAACTATATAAGTTTCTTACATATAGGTTTATGAGATGGCAAGTGCGGCTTAGTCTAACGAGTTATAAGTTTGAATTGTATCATTAAGGTATCTTAATAACTGATGTTAAAAAAACAAAAGAATAGGACTTGTTGTTGTATCTTCGTAACCAATGACCAAAAAAAGGGTAAATTATATAAAAGAGTTAAGAACTTTCACCAAATTCTCAATTTTAACTGGACAAAAAATTTTGGTAAGAAATTACAAGAACTCTAAAAAAGTTGCAAAAAATATCCAAGCGTTTGATTCTTCGCTAACGGAAATGATGTGGCATTTACGTTAGCTAGCTGTAAGACCTATTAGATGTCACTTGTTAGTAGAGGTGGAAATTAAAAAAATCAAAAACAAAAAATAAAAATGCAAAATTTTGAAATAAATGACGTCATATGTGAAAACCTAAACCCTAGTTTTGTTCTCCCCTATCGCAAAATCGTCAAATCTAGCAGTGATCAGGTTCTATTGACCTGACCTAATATCTCTGATTTGCTCCTTCTTCCGTATTGGTCTGAAGTTTGCCTATCCTTCATCAAAGTGGTCTGCATTGACTCGAAGAGCAAACTTGAAGAACAACCCTAAGAACAAACTCCATCGCTCTTTCTTGCATGTTATAGTGGAAGAACAAGCCAAAAAAAGGTGAATTGCCAAAAGCTTACAGAGATATGTTATGCTTTAGAATTAAGTCATTTTGTGTTGGATATCTAGGGGCATTATCATAGCACAATTATGAAGTTGTTGTATTCATGAAATCGTTGTTATGATTTTGTACAGAATTTGATCCCCCCTTTTTCTTGTAATGAATTAAAGAGATGATAGAACAGTAGATTAGTCTCTTTCTTTCCATTGCATTATGACCTAGGAAAATTTTGCAATCACAGGTTTACAAACATTAAACCATCAAACCCTCTCACCCTTTGCAGGAGCTTATATGATAAAATGTTTTATTCAAAATATGAACTAGAAATCAATAGTAGCAAGCATTTAAAAAACCTACATTGCTCAATTTTAACTTTTTTGGTTGATAACAATGATGAAAATTGTCTTATTTGATATTGACCTTTGCTATGATGTTGTAGTACGGTGTGTTGTGATCAAATAGGTTAATTGAATGAATAGATGACATGAATAGTTTTTACATTGTTATAACTTAATGAAACCTTGGACATATTAGTAAAAGCCATTTATAATGGGAAATGCTAAAGTGAATATGAATGTGTTGTTTTAATCTTTTTGGTAAAAGAAAATGATATATTGGTATAAACTTACTGATTTGATCCTCTCATGAGAGATATCCATATTATTCATGGTATGGGTGGGAGTAAAGTGTACATAACTTTTGTTAGTTATACACCTAGCATATATAAGACATTGGAAGAGCGCAAAAGTGTTGTGGACGGATACAAAAATATTGTTTGTTGTTGTTTCGAAAATGTAGCAGAAGTTGTAAGGATGTATTGTCAATTTTGCCAAGAAAATGTATTATATTTAATGGTAAAATAAACATCTTTATTTTAGTTTTTTACTGTGAGCTCTTTATGTCGATTATCTTTCTTCGAAGTGGTTTCTAATTCATAATATGAATACATTTCATATTCCATATATTGACTGCCCTAATTGTAATGATCATGCAATCTTGCGGATATCTAATTCTAAGCCTAATATTGGTCGACATTTCTATCAATGTGTTAACAGTAAAGTAAGTATTTGATCTTTTGGGATAAAAGATACTGTTGTGCATTAATTGTTGAATAATGAAAATGTAGGCCGCTTGTAAGTATTTTGTAATGGAAAATAAGTTGAAGGTATGCTACTGTAAAAAATTTTGCCAGACAGTAAAGATTCACGGGGAAAAGAGTCGTGTGTGCAAGTTTCATTATTGATCACAAGAAGTATGTATAAGATTTTATGAAAACATTAGAAGGATTATGTCATGACATTCATAATAATGTTATCTTGCTTTGGTTTTGTAGGTTCCATGTGACTATTTATCTTGGGCGTCTGATGTTTGTAGCTCTAGTTCCAGTTAACGTAATGAAAAATTTTTCATTTGGGTTATGTATGTAAAGCATTTTTTTTAATTTTAATGGCTACCTTTTTTTAGGTGAAGCTATAATTTGTATTGAGAGTATATATGACTTATCTTTTATAAAGTTGGTAGCAATATAATTTCCATAATTGAAACTACTTTTCTATTGTTATTATTGTTATTGACAATGTAATTGTTTCCCAAAATTTTTTATTCCAACTAGAATTAAGAATTTGATGAAAGTTCATGATTTTTTTAATAATTTACCCTAAAAAATCAATAAAACTGGTCAATTCAGTTGATTTCTCTAAAAACAAATTAGTTAACCAATTTGATTTTAGAATAAAAAACCCATGAACGAGAAAATTGGTTGGCTAACCTAAAACTACTTGATTTAACTAATTTTATCAACCAACCAGTTTTATCTAACTGATTGAAACAAAAAAAAATTATTTGACAAAAAATTGGTCTTCTTTCTCTTTGCACGTTATTTATAAGGTTTTGACTACATAGTATTCTACTAGTTGCCTTCCATAGCTATCTTCATATAAAATAAAAGAAAATAATAATAAAATAATCAAAAACAACTTTTATCTTATATGAAGATGATCATAAAAGGCCACCAGTAGAATACCATGTAGTTTTCCCTATTTATAATTATGTACCCACTTCACTATTTAACTATTTTCAAGTTCTCTCTCTCTCTATGTCATTTTCCCCCTTCTCTATAATCGTTCATTCGTATCGTTTACCTGATTGTCTAGCTATAGCTTTTCTAGTTCTTCTTCTTCTTCTTCCTTAGCTCAATCTCATTTTTGTTGTTCATGTTTTCTATTTTTTGCAAATTTCTATTTTTTGTAATTTTTTAATGTTTTTCACATTACTATAGCATTGTTTTATGTTCGTTGTTTCACTATATTGGGCATTTGGCATATGGTACTATCATTACTGCCAAGTCTATTGCAACATCATTTTATATTAATGTTTCACATTCATTGTGTCATCTTCATTTTTCTTTTTTTTTGGCTAAACACAGTTTTTACTTTTGTTTATTATTACAACGTCGATTGAACTTTATCGCCTCATTCATTTTTTTAATTTTCAGCACTTATTTAATTGGCATCTTTTCATATTTTATGATTTTACTTTTTCAAAATTTTCTTATATGCATTTAGTTATTAATTAGTTATTTTTTGTTTATAGTTACTAAACGTTTAATTTAACAAATTAACTTGAGTTCTAAACCCAAATTTTGAATACATAAAATTAATCTTAGAATAAATTTCTATAATAAAATAAAATAAAATAAAAATAAAATTTTAAACATATTATTATATATTTAATTGATATTTTTCATATATTTTTTAGATCAACATTATAATAGAGAATACTTAATCATAAAAAATGTTTTTGTAAACTTAACATTTTCTACTTATGATAAGATTGATTTGGTATATAATTATTTTTCTTCTACTTAATCATCTGATGAAAATACTTAATATAATAGTCTATTTTATAGTAAAATATTTAAAGGTTAAGAAATTTATAGAATGAAAGAATATCTTATTGGTGTAAAAGGTAATATTGCTTCGTGTAAAAAAGCACTATTTAATGTATGTGAGAAAACTAGACATTATTTGAAAGAATAAATAAACTAAGAAAAATAAGAAAATAATGAGACTTATAATATTTCTTTTAGAGATATGTTTCAAAAAAATATTTCTTTTGAAGATGATGAAATACAATAAGTATTAGACAAAGGAAAAAGGAAAAGTTATTAGTCAGACAAAATTTTGTTTTCCTTTAAGAAAAATCTCGATTCTTGTTTAAGTTTAAAAGATGTTTTATAAAATAAGAATGCTGTTTTACATTGTAAAAAAGTTTAGATTAGACAATTCTATCATGCTTGTATTCTTTTGAATACTTTTAAGTTTGTCTTATTTTCAAAAAGTAATAATTACGGTAACAATAATAGGCCTAAGATTTCTTGCACATTCTTATTATGAAATTTGTGTACATTTACTTCAAGATTTTTTTAAAAAATGCTACTTAATTATAGATTCATAGAAATATAGATAGGAAACAATATGATTTCCTATTATGAAAGATAATTAGATTGATTAAAGATAAAGAAATTTAATAAAATTTTTATTTATTTTAATATTAAAACAAATTTTATCTAATCTATTAATTCTTTTAATGTGGTAAAGCATGTTCATATTTTAACTGAATTATTTTTAAATTTTTTAATGGATTGGATAAAACAAATATAGATAGTTTTTAACAAAGTACTTGTAACAATTAAAGTATGAGCATGTTTATGCTTACAGTCTCATTCTTTTTTTAAAAGATATTACATGCATGGAACGTATTTTTAATTCTATTTCACGTGTAAACAAGATCACAATTTTTGTATATAATCTTCTAATTTTTTTCATCTTAATTAATAAAGCAAAAATGATTAGATTGAGACTATGCGTCCTGCTACTATCAAATTTGTAACTATATTTATAACTTTGTAAGGTGCTTATGATCATAAATAAATGTTTTAAATTTTAATGACAACTAAACCCTTTTCAAGTTATAAGTTATCAAAGAGCAAGAAATGAAAAGAGGTTTGTGCTATTATCTTAGTGTTTGCTAGTTTTAGCTACACTATAAGTATACATGTATAAACTTATAGTATAATTGATATTGATCTCATGAGGATTGATTCTAGATACTTAATAATCTGAGTTGCACCTTGTTTAAGGTGCAACTAAAATTATAGAAACTGAAAATTGAACTAAATTAACGAAACTTGAATGAATTTAATCATAGAAGAAAGCAAAAAGAAGATACTTAATAAAGGAGACTTAGGAGTTATTCTATCCTTATTTATCATCTTTTTACCTTATTAGTTTAATTATGATTGATCCTAGATATCTAATAGTTGATTACCCTCTCTTGAGATCTAACTAATTAATCCCAATTGAAATACTTAAAAGTTGAATTGTAACTTTTTAGTTCACAACACTACTCCTAAATAATGCAACTGAATTTGAAGCAATCTTAAGGAAAATTAACAAGTAATTAAGATCTTTATTCAATTATTTATTAATCAGTTAATTGTAGGTCTATTAAGTTGCCAACTCTCGTTGCACACCCTAATTCAAATAAATCAAAACAATCTCTCGATTTAAAGTGAATATAAACTCAACAATTAATACAAAAAATTATGCATTAAACCAATATGGTAAAAGTTAGATAAACAATTCAAGAACAATCCTTAAACTAGATTTAGTAATTCATAATCAAGTTTAAACAAACAATATTCAAATTAAACATCAAAAGGAAAGAAAAATAAAATAAAAAAATAGTGATGATGATGATGACCCTCTTGCTAGAAATTCGGAAAATACTTGTTAAATCTTGATTCTCCTCATTGTTCTTGAGTCTTTTCATATTTTTCTCTTCTCAAAACCCTCTATTTTTGTCTTGGATATTTTTTAGGGTCAGAATAGTGGCTTCTAGGGTTTCTTCATGTCTTCTTATGTCTAAAATAACATAAAAACTGAATTAAACATTTCTTCCACGTCATCCCGCCACATCAGTTTTTCTAGCTTTAACCTTTATTCAGTATTGTTACTATATCTTCGTTTACAGACCTTTAAATGTCTTGAAATTTGATATTTAGCCTTCTCACATGTTTTTCTAGAATCATGTAAAATTTCATAATATTTAAAGCTTTATAAGTACACCTAATTCCTTCCAAAACTTAGCTATACCAAATATATTTCCTTAGCTCAACTTGTTTTAATCTTTCCTTTGTGCAATATTAATGACTTATCATATAGCCTTGACATTTGGTATGAGCCTCCTAACTTGATGCTATAACTCCTCAACTTGGTTCCACATCTCCTCTAGGTCCATAGGTGCCTCTTAAGTCAATTCCACATGAACCTGCATTAGATATTCATACTAAAGTGATGGAATTCTTACTCAAGATTAATAAACATCACATTAAAACACTTAAACATCATCAAAACAATATAATATCATCAAAATAAGTCTAAATAATGCAATTCGTATCCTAAAAATGCATACTAATGCATTAGACCACTATGAAATTAACTTCTAATGCAACCCTATCACTTAGATAATAAATTTTGAGAAGCTTACTTTATTACTATGAAGATTGTGACTCTACAAATGAGGTTGTTGATGATTGCTAGCTAGGATGAAAAGTCATCTTCGAGTTATATATATATGTATATACATATATATAATGGTATATATAGAGTTTACAGGACAATTATAAATCTTTTAAAGTGATAGAGAAATTTTACAAACTTTATACAAATATTCATAATTGGTTATACGATAAGCATCTTAAACAAATAATTCACTTTACAACTTGTTTTCTCAATCCTTATAGCTTACATAGTAAAGATGCATTTACAATTGTTGAAATGATGAGTGATATTTTTAATATGATTAAATATAAAGGTATGTTTTCTAATAAAAACAATTCAATGTGACGAATAAAATAAATAAAATTGTGAAAGTTTAAGGAGTTTTACCAGACCATATGAAAGAAAAAACTTATAATGAATATATATATATTCTGGTACGTTTTCATAATTTTATTTCATAATTTACTTATTAATAACAAGTTTTAATATTTTTATTACAACGTTTAATTTAAAATAAAGATGTGTGGTGGAGAATATTTAATAAAAGCGTTCTAATGTTAAGGAAAAACCTCCTATTAGACTACTCAATCAAACAACTTTTGTATCATGTTATGAATGTTATTAAGGTATTTTTTAATGTACTCTTATGGGAAAAAAATCATTTCTACCATCAGATTCAATGACTTTGTTTACATTACTTATAATTTGAAGATAAAGAATATATATTTTATTGATTGAATTTTATTTTTAAGTAATTTACTTTTCATTATTGATTTTATAATTTTTTTATTATTTATTCAAAGCATTTAGTAAGAAGAAAACATATGATCTAGTTCATATTGATTACATTGACTGTACTGATTTTTTAATAAAAAAAGAATTATCATTTGATCTTGATTATAGTGAACCTCAAAAGGTGATTTATGAAAAAAAATGCATATATTAGGATAAATGAATTAAAAGTATCTATTGACTATTAGCTGTTATCTTATTTTAAAAATATTTAAAAATTAAAAAATATAATATGTTACTTCACAAAATAATTTTATACGTTACTGATTTATAGTTTCTCTAAATGCATTAGAAGATACTGATGCAAGGATTTTGGATGAAAGTGTTAGCCCTATGGCATCCAAGAGGGGGGTGAATTGGGTGTTTAAAAATTCTTGCGGAAATAAAACACTTTAAACACCTTAGCCAATTTTAATTATATGAAATTTCTAAACCAAAAATCAACCCAAAATGGAAGAAAAACTTTATGCCAATATCAAGCAATAATAAAGTGAACACAATTGCACAAATATAAAAGAGATAAGGAAGAGAAGGAACACCAAGATTTATAGAGGTTTGCCTACCCCAAAGATAGACTACGTCCTCTCTCCAACTACTTGTTTGAAATTCACTAACAACAATCTTGGTTCAAGGCCAAGAGGAACCTTTACAACAATCTTGATTCAAGGTCAAGAGAAACCTATCATAATCTTACTTAAATTGGTGAAGACTAACCCATACAACAATCTTTTTATGGCAAAGAGAAGCCTTACAACCACAATCACAATTTATGGATTTTGTCCTACAAGGAGAGCCCCTACACCAAGCTCCCTTAAGCTTCAAACCAAGCTTATGTAGCTTATGACACCCTTTATCAAAATCAACATAAGATAAGGGCTCAAATGCAACAAATGAATGTGGAATGTTCAATGCATAATTAAGGCCTAAACCAATCCAATTCACAATCAATTATCAATACAATTCAAATCTAAATTTCTACAGGCCAAGAGAAACCTAAGAACTCTATTTTTAATGGCAAAGAGTAGCCAATAAATCAACCAAAGTCAATCCCCCAAAATATGTCACAAAACACACCTTCTATGGTGTTTCTCTAATGCTTATGCAATAAAACCAATTCTGAAAATTCTAGAGGCTAACCAAAATTATATCTAGCCTCCTATCACTTCAATAGATCATAAAAAATCAAATTGAAACACTAAAGACGTGATTAATGCATTCAAAATTCAGATTCAACTTATATGAGCACAAGCTATCAAATATATATGCAGTCTTAAAGTTCCAACCTATAAACGTACGAATTTGATCAATGAAATGATGCAAATTAAATTCAATAAACCTACTGCAACATCTATCTATATGTGCAAAATGAATTGCAGTAGCAAACACAATTTGAGAGCATCAATTAAATGATCAAAACTTAGATCAAAGTCAAGACTGTTAAACCTAGACAATTTTGAGTAACCTGCAAAATTCAAACTCAAACCAACAATATACTCAGTCAAAAATTGAAAAACAAAATACTAGCACAGTCCTAATACCTTAAGTAAACTGAAAACAATAAATATATTCTTCCAAAAACTGATTAAAAATCAAAATTGAAGTTAAAAACGAAGCTGCAAGGAAAGCACGCCAGTTTGGACAATTTGGAGTCGTCTATGTTCTTTGAGCTCAAACACATGATTTGGGTGCTTAAAAATTCAAGTAAAAGATCCTATGCACTCTTGAGACCTTAAACAAAGCCTGTATGATAATTTTGAATCAATAAAAATAGTTTTGCAAGCTCAAAATTGAAGAACACAGAAGTTCAGAAACGTTAAACCAAAACAGAGACAGTTTTGGTATGTTGATCTTTGAAAGCTTGAAACAGACGAACTAATGAATGAAAAAATCAATTGAAAGCTTTCTAGAATTCGTCTATATCTAAGCAAACTAGAAACAACACAAAAAACTATTTTAAAACATGAAAATACAATTTGAAAGAAGGTTGTACAGAAAACAAAAAGTGCTTTGAATATTTAAGGATTTGATCTTTGTAATTCAGTTTTCAGAGGTTCTAAACTTGTTAAATGTGTTTAGGAAGCTTATATATAGTGTTGAGAGGGGTTTGGAGTCGTTAAGAACAAAAACTAGCAGTTTAGAAGATTAAAAAGTTGTAATGTCCAGAAAGGAAAACTAGCCATTAGAGTCTGACTCAATAACGACACCCTTTGAGGGATACAATGGCGCCGTTTAGCTCAAGAACAACCCGCCGTTATTGCCTTCTGGAAACAAGGTACAACGACACCCTTTGAGCCTGCAGTTTAGATAAATAGCCCGCCATTTTATGTCCAGAAAAATATGAAAAATACTCCAAACTAACTCCAAAACTTTCCAAACAAATTCCTAACATTAAACAAGACTTTAAACAAGTTTTA
>JAOXYD010110745.1:0-11473 GCA_028565735.1 Pinacopodium congolense
AGGGGAACAAAAAGGGTTGTCAGCTTGTATTATTTCATTAGTAATAGCACGAAAACTAATAGTAGATAGATATAATGCATACTTGGCTCATATAGTAGACACGAGGGAGATAAGCCCTGCATTAGAAGAGATACGTGTAGTTAGAGAGTTTCCAAAAGTATTTTTAGATGATTTACCAGGTTTACCACTTTTACGAGAGATGGATTTCACGATTGAGATGTTATCTGGAGTTGCTCCTATATCTATTGCACCTTACAGGATGGCATCTATGGAGTTATGAGAGTTAAAAAAAGCAATTGGAAGAATTTTTGAAAAAAGGGTTTATCACATCTAATACTTCACTTTGGGGAGCTCCAATTTTGTTTGTGAAGAAGAAGGATGGTAGTATGAGATTATGTATTGACTATTGATAGTTAAACCATGTGACAGTGAAGAATAAATATCCTTTACCCTAGATTGATGATTTGTTAGATCAGTTGAGATGATCTACAATCTTTTTGAAAATTGAATTGAGGTCTAGATATTGGCAGTTGTGAATAACAGAACAAGATATATCTTCTAATTTGTGAAATGGGATTCTTCATAATTCTGTGCACAAATTTTTTATATTAATTTTTATTAGATAAAATTTTTAAGTGTAAATATTTATAAAAATGTAATCTAAATATTTTTATTTTTAGAATAATAAAATAATATATTTTAAAACCATCGTCATTTAAGCATATATCGAATAAATTTTAAATTACATTTTAATAATTCATAATTTATGTCGATTGGAAAAGGGCAATATTTTTTAAGGCACTTAGGACTCGAGTTATGACCTTAAGATTTTTTTATAACCATCCTCTATGTTTTCTTTTTTTTTTTGGCACAATATTTCTTGTTTTCCATGTAGTAAATTCATAACTCCATATAACTGACTTAATCTAACATAAATTGTGTTAGATTTGGATTTCAACTTTAAAATTTGGTTAGATTGTTTAACCTATCTATCTTTATAACACCATATATTATGCTTTAATTTTAAGTGAAATATCGATATCTCTACTATCATTATGGTTTCAATTCTATGAAAATGAGTTATATGATATTTTTGTTAGCAATTTTTCCTAAGTTAGATTTTCATTAGTAACTAACTTTTAAAAATTAAGGATAAATAAATTAAATTTGATCCAATTTAAAGATAATAAAGAAACTCAATAAAAGACCTAACCAAGTAGTCTAAAGTCGAGTGAGGAAAATATAATTATATTAGTGTAAGTCAAATATTTATTGGACTTATTATAAGGGAGGCTAGTAAGGTTACTATAAATAACGCTAGATCTCCAATACTTGCTTGAAATAAGTTTCTTGGACATAAAGTTTCTTTTAACCTGTTAAGAGATTCGAGCATTAGGGAAGGCACAAAAAAGTTTAATGCACTTGATTTAAAGGTACTTTCATAAAGATTGTACAAAATTTTTAGCTTTTTATTCAAAATTTGACGAGTTTATTCATACAGTTCAGTAGCTTGTTCATATATAAATAGATAGCAAAACATGCCATTTTCTGTATTATCTCCATTTCTATTTTATACAAGTTTATGTATAATCATAAGGAGGTTAATAAGATTTGTGTTAATTCTAACTCGTGACATTATAATAGTTTTATGATTGTATAAATTTGGATAGAGATTTATTAATTTTTTCATAAGGAAATCACATAAATTAAGTTGTTTTATGTGAATCTGTTTCATATTTGTTACTGGGACTAGGTTGTGCATAACAATTTATAGGAAATTCCAAGTATTTTTCTATTTTAGGTAATTTTAAAATGTATTTAACAAGAAATTGATGAAAAATTCATAAAAAATCACATGCCAAAGCTGATAAGAAAGCTCAATGCCTATTGTGGCACTATATGCGTGGAACAGGTGGCATGTAGGTGCAAAACGCATATAACATGTACGATGTGAGTAGTACATGTGTCATAAGACGATGGACACTATGTACATGTCAGGTTCATAAGGCACACACATCATAAGATAGTTAACATGTGTTGGCATGCATTTGGTCGGTTCACTACATACACTCCCCTAACTAGTTCATATGTGGGTGCCTGCATATGCATCTTAAATGCGCTTATGCTCCCATCCGCATGATAATACATTACTTGCATCACTACTGAAGTCAATACATTATAAGAAAATTTTGTTTAAAATTTCCAAATTTTTTAGGATGGTTCCTTAATTTATTTTTAAACCATTTCTAGTTCCTTTAGACATATAAATTTAATTTTTAAAAATTTTCTAAAATTATTGCATTGATAATAATAAATATTTAACTCAAAAAATCTAAATCAAATTAATAAAGCCATAATTAAGTAAATTTTCATGTAATTGGCTTGATTTATGGGAGATAAATATGGTTTTATTCTCTCATATGTTTATCTATTATTGTGTATTGCATGATTGGTCACTTATTAAGACAATTTCTATCATGAATTTTCAACTTACAAATATTGATGATGTATTTCAATATTGTTATATAATAGTAATGGAATGCATATGGGGTTTGCATCATATAGCAATAAGTTGTCACATATTTATGCCCATGAAGGTAAAATGTAAAGATAATATACAGGTGCATTCCTTACGCTTGATAAAGTGGTTTGAGTGTTAATGTGATTATATTCACCATATTGGTCTTTAAAGTTAGCATAAGAACCATATTTGCTTGTATGTTTGGGATATCTTTGATTTTATATTTAGTCATATACCTATAGGTGTTGATCTTATATGAAATTTTGAGATGTTTATAAAGGTATTAGATGGAGAAAAGCCATCACTTGAATAATCTATAAACCTACAAGTGGTATAATCATAAGAATTAATGTTGTTTACTTTGATTGTTTTTATGTGGAAATCTCATCTTTATATATTGTGTACTTATCTCACCGGTGTTTCATAATATGTTAGATGAGATGTTAAATACATATACTTCTTATGAATTTTAATATCATTTTTATCCTATAGTTATGTTGATGTTGCTGATGATATACATTATATGTTACACAGTCACTATGTCATTATTAAAACTTTAACTAGTTTCAACTTTAAGAAATGAAAGTAAAATGTGGAGTTTGAATTAGAGATGATAAGCAAAACTTGGTCATTATTAAGGAAAGGTCACTGCACCCACATCATCTAACATAGAGATAAAGAAAGCAACCTATATAGTTTTAGAAAGGTTAAGTAGATTGTGCTATTTGACCATTAAGAGGTCAATTCTTAACCATATGCTTAGTAGACTTCTTAAGACCACCATTGCAAGGGAATTTCTTATCAATGTATTTCAAAGATACAAAATTTCCCTTAATGCTGAAATTGTTACTTTATTAAAAAGAACTTTATTCTATGAGATATACTAAAGAAAAAGGGCGTGAGAGAATACATTATTAAAATCATTCACCTCTTAAGTAAGATTTAAGCCTTGAACATTGTTTTTCCTAATGCTTGTATAGTCCACTAAGCTCTAAATACTCTTCTTTCAGAGTTTGGCATTCTTGTTTATTCTTATTTCCGCTTACAATTCTTAAAATAAGGCTTAAGACTTAAATTCTTTGACTATTAGTTACGTTGTTAAGGGAAAAAAAACTAAGAGAAATATCCTAAATAGCTTTGATTTCCACCAAATCTAAAGCCAAAGCCACAGCAATAAAGTCTAAATGTAAGGCTCCTAAATACCATCCATCTAAAGAAACTGGTCAAATGAGTGGAGTGAGGACCCCTAATGATGTCATAAAGAATGTGAGATAATTCTTTTATAAAAAGAACAATCATAAAAAGTAGGATTGCATAAAGTATAAATCCAAAATAAAAAAATAAAAAAATCAAGTAACTCTTTAGCTTTTGTTATTTATGAATCTAATATTACCATAGATACATATGGTTCCTGGTAACTAGATATTGGAGTTTCTATTCATGTTATTTCTATCATTTAGGGGTTCATATCAAGAAGACAGCCAAATAAAGAAAAGTTAATGATTAAGAGGTACTTGTTTAATTTGTAGGAGTTATGTGCTTAAATATGGATACTAGATTTAAACTTGTTTTATATAGCACATTTTATATGTAAGCCTTAATGGTACATAAGAGGAGGTGATTAGGTGTTATAAGATTTTTCTAAACTAAAGTCTAAACCAACAAAATTGATTTTTTCAAAACATGAAGTCCTTAAACCAGAATTTAATAAATTTGATGATATGTGGAATATAAGATAATAATTAAAATTAAGATAATTCAATATCAATCATAATATGCATAAATTAAAAAAGAGTAGGGAGAAAGGATACATAATTAATTTTTATAGTGATTTAATCTTTAATTTTATATCTATGTCCATTCTCCAACACCTTATTAGAAATTTCACTATATTGAATCTGCTTTAGGATGAAGAGAAATTCTTATACAATCTTTTTTTTATAGGGTGAACAGAATCCAATATATGGTCTCCTTTCTATAGTGAAGAGGAACTTACATATTCTTTGTTTTTTAAGGGTAAAGAGTAACCCTTTCATACCTAACAATTTTTATAAATTCCTTCCTAATATACAAGCTCTCAATCTTACTCAAGCCAAGATTAAAGCCTCTAACATAAACTTTATCTTAATTGATTAATCCAATTCTTAAAGAGGGCTAAAAATGTAACCAATGGAAATTGAAATGTCAACTCTTTCTCTCAAACTTATTCATCATATAAAACTAACCCAAAGGCTCATTCAATGTAATAATAATCACCAAAACTCATAAAAATTATTTAAAAACTCATAGAACCTCTATTTATAAGCTTCCTAAGCTTACATAGTCATTGGAAGCACAAAATAACTATTATAAATAAATAAAAAATTGTTGGACAGTAAACTAGTTGTTACTAGGCATTTTGTCACACATTCGATCAACCAGTCTAAATAGGTTGTCGACCAACCACTAATCAACCATCCTTGTGAAGCTAGTTGACCAATGCTAATTAAAAATCCATATTAGTCAACCAAACTCAAGACACTAGTCGACTTATCACTAAAACTCATCACTTGGTCGACCAACTTAAGCAAGTTTAAAACCAATTTATGCAAGTTCTAAAGCTTCTTACAAAAAATTTTTAGATACCAAGAAATTTAAGTTAAACTTAAACATAAGATATGTCTTACTTTGTTAAGAATTTCAAACATTCCAAAATTTAAACACTTCAACTTTTCCTAAACTTTCTGTAATATCTCAAAAACATTTTTCACACAAAATGTTGACTCAATCATATTCAAATACACTCAACCAAACTCCAACACACTTTGACACATTAAGAGGGCTACTTTAAGGTAATTTACTGAATTTCTTCTTGATTATGAAACTTTATACCAGTGTTAAACTCTAAACTGAATCCTATTATACAAATATAATGAACGTATTCAAACAAACTCTAAAACTCTTGAATAAAATTCTACATGCAAATATGCAAACTTTTGAGCTATTTAGATATTGATAAGATCAAGGCAAGACTAATATATCAAAATTACAAATCTAAAACTATTCAAATTTCTTCTTCTTGCCTTGACCTTCCATCATCACTTGATCTTATTTCAACATTTGCTCCATTTCATTTTCTTCACTTGAAAGACTTCCTCCTTGGGCTCCAAAAGTGTTCCTTTTAGGCTAAAATATCTTGGTTAAGAACATCATCCAACTTCCTATCTTTTAAATGCATCAAAAACAAAATATTAGTAATAAGGATGTTTTGTCATCATTGAAACCAATAATCAAAATCTTTTTTGGACCAATAAGTAGTTTAGGGCCAAGTTGGTTGCCAAGTATTTCCCTTAGAGAGAAAAGATTGACTTTAATGTCACTTTCTTTTCTATATCCTTTAAGGACGATTTAAATTAATCATGAAAATAGTAGCTTGTTATGATATTAAGCTACAACAAATAAATGTTAAAATTACTTTCTTGAATAAAGACCTTTATGAAGAGGTGTATATGGTGGCACTTAAAGATTTTAAGAAGATGATAATAGTCATTTGGTTTGTAAATTGAGAAAATAAATATATGAATTGACATATGCTTCCCGTTAGTGAAACTTAAATTTTGATAAGGTTACTAACTCATTTGACTTCATAGAAAATGAAGTTGAAAGATGTTTGTATTAAAAGACTAGGGGGAACAAACTCATTTTTCTACTTTTGTACGTAGATGATATCATGCTTGCATCAATTGATTTAGGCATATTGTATGAGGTTAAGCAACTATTATCCAAATATTTTAACATGAAGGATTTTGGTAAAGCACCTTTTATCTAATATATTTAGATTCAGAGGGACAAATCTTAAAACTCATTAGATATTTCTTAATAGGCATACATTGAGTGTGTATCACAAAGGTTTAATATGGAAAATTATAAACCTTGTGTTGCATTAATCCATCATAGAGATAGTTTATCTTTAGCATAATGTCCAAAGAATGGAGAAGATAAAGAAGCCAAGAAGAATATTTTATATTATAGGGCAACATGTAGTTGTCAATATGTCAAAATATGTGCTAGACTAAATATTGCATTTGTTGTTAAACTTTTAAATAGATAATTGTCTAACCTAAGTATAGATCACTTAAATACAATCAAATGAATTTTGAGATATTTTCAAAGTGTTAAGGATTATAATGCTGACATATAGGAGAGTTAAGAATTTGGATTTGAATCAGTATATAAATTCAAAATTTGCAATGTATTCAAATGAAAGAAAGTCCATATTAGGTTATATTTAAGTAAATAGTTTCAAATCATGAAAAAGTGTCAAGCAGATACTTATGACTTCTGGGATGATCATGTTAAGTTTGCAGCATACTATGAGGCTACTTTATAGACAGTTTGGTTAAGGAACCTAATTTTAAAATTGTCTGTAATTGATCCAGTTGCTGAGCCCATACATTTCTATTGTAATAGTCTTTTCCAGTATCGTTCGGGAAAAACAATAAGAATATCATATGTTCTATGTAATTGGACGTCAATTATTTGCCTATAAAGGAACTAGTATAGAAAGGTGATATCACAATGAAGTATATTTTGACTGAGTACATATTAACTAATCCTTCAACTAAAGGACTGTGCCTTGCCATTTTTAAGTGACTTGTTTCCAATATATGTGTTTTGAAATCCTTTGATATTATTAATTAGGGATCATTTTATTCTTACTCTAAACACAGTTTGTATTTGAATATAGTATAATTGTAGCGGTTATATATATATATATAGATGATCATATGACATAATATAGGTGAAATTCTTAACATTTATATCAATCTTAAGGATTTATAATTCATTGGGTACATATATAGCTTGACTTTGATATTAACTCTCCTGACACTTACAATGATCTTGAAATACATGCAGGTTGTTAAAATAAAATGAGATATGAGGTTTTAGTCCCATCAAAGTTCCCTCTATTGTAATTTAGTATATAATGATAGGAAACATATTTTCTCTATTATTTAGCATATGGTCAAATAAAATATATCTATAATAGGTTCTAACATCAAGTTTAAAGATATTAAGATCAACAAACACAATATAACACATTATAGATTATTTAAGTATTGTATTATTTGCCACACTCTATTTTCTCATTCATGTTAATGAAGTTATTAAAAGTGAGTGGTGTTAGATCTGCGCCATATACAACACATGTTTTTAGAAATTTTTAGTAGTAAAAACCTTGAGAGATCAAATGATGGATTACAATTATCTTTAGACCAAAATTTTGCAAATAGTGGACCACTATAGTTTTCTTCTCTTAGCCTTTCTTTGTTTTTACTTTATTTCACTATTGTAGTAATTAATGTTGTCAGAATTCAATTTCGTACTGTATCGACCGAAAAACGATACGAAATCATATAAACTGGTACCGGATTCAAATACTGACCGATACCGGTCGATATCGATCAGTACCGGCCAATATCGATTAGTACGTACTGGCTGGTACCCAAAAAAATAAAAAAATATTTAAAGAAAAAATTTTCATTATGGTCTTTTTAAATTTAAAGTTAATTTAAAAAACTATATAATATAATACATTTATAGACGATTTTGTAAATTTTATAAAATTTAGAAATTGATTTATAATTTTAAATAATTATCCGAAACAATACTGATATTAATTGGTACCGATACAGTACTGTTTTTTAGGCCAATCCGATACCGGTACCGGTACGGTATTTAATACACTGGTTTGTCCAAGGAGAAAATGTTATTAATTTTTTCTAGATTAGACATCATTACTAAACTTTAAAAAACTAAGATTAAGTAAAGTAATTTGATCTAATTTAAAAATAATAAAAAGTGCAATAGAGCATCTAATGGAGTGGGTTAAAGTCTCGTGAGGAAAATAAAACCTTACTAGTGTTGGTCGAGTATCTATTGGATCTATAATAAAAGAATCCAATAGAGTTACCTATAAAAAGTACTAGATTCCCTGCACCTGTTTAAAGAAAGTTTCTTGAATATAAAGTTTTCTCTAATCGATTAAGAGATCCAAATATGAAGAAAGATGTAGAAAGGTTTAGAGCACTGATCTAAAACTACTTTCATAAGGATCGTTTGAAAATTTTAGTTGATTATACAAAGTTTGACGAAATTATTCATTCAATTCAGTTGTTTGCTCATATGAAAATGGGATAGTCAAATAAATAATTTTCCATATCATATACGTTTGTATTAGTTCATACAAGTTTATAATGAGCCTATATAACTCAATAAGATTCGTGTTAACTCTACCAATTTATACTAGAATATGTAAAAACAACATATAAGTAGACATTTACATTAAAAGATATATAATTTTTGTTATTTTAGAGTTTAATTTTAATAATTTAATCCTTTAAATGTGAACCTGTCCAACCTATAGATATCTAATTAAGTGCAAATTAATTCTTTTTGGTATCATATAGATTTCAAATTCAAGATTTTCCAATCCTTACATATTGAATTAAATTTCAATTTACATATTAACTCAACCAATTGGCACTTATACTATGCTTTAAAAGAAAAAAAAAAGGCTGCTAAAAAGACTAATAATATCGCAAGATTAATTGTAATAAAAGATAAGCAAATAAAGAAACTTGTAAGAATTAAAATGAGTTGTAGATATAATTTTGCGTACTTTCAAAAGTTGAATAATTTAACAAAACCAAATCTTGTATGTGTATAAATAAAAACTTCAAATTATTTGAAAATTGAATCTAAATCAAGGGTTTAAATAATGTTTCATTTTAGCTGGTACCAGTCGGAACGTACAATACTAGTCTCGGAAACGGAACGGTATTAACCCTTACTATTCTGGAGATTAGTACCGGCTAATATCGATTATTTCAGCTGGTACCAGTTGGTTTCATGTCTTCGATATCATATTAGAGACCAAATTGAAGATTAAAGAAAAATTTCAGCCAAAAACGACTCGCCTCTCACTACTCGTCTCTGTCTTTTCCTCTGCGAGACTAGCTTCTCTAATGCCAAAAGCAGCGACCAGCAACTCTGCGCAAGCTCCAACGTCTGCCTTTTGTCCTTTCTCCTTGCAACGCTACCAGTTCTCCACCGCCAAGCGTCGACACTTCTTTCTCCACGCATCTGTTCTTTATTTCTCCTCTATGCTTTTGTTTTGGCGTTACAAAGTTAAAGACTTGCAAAGAGATGGACTCTATGCTTTTGTTTTGGCATTACAGAGTAATGGAGACTTGCAGAGTAAGAGATAAGCTATCAAATTGAAATTAATGTTTGAAAAATCAGACCGTACCAATCAGTTTGACCCGATTAACTTGAAATCAGTCGGTTTATCAGTTCGATTTCTTTTAAAAACTGTTATATGTAAAAATCGAAAGGTTGGGGGTCGGATTGGTCAGTTTGACCAGTTCGACTAGGTTTAATTCATTGATTTAACATGTTCAATCGATTTAACCCGTTGGTCTGACCCTTTTTGAACCCAATTCAGCACAACTCACCCCTCTTGATTTTTTTTAATTTTTTATTCCAACCCACTCTTCCAACCTTTTTTTTTGTTTTTATTATCTATTAAATCTATTATTTTTATTTTTATTTAATTCTTATATGATATTATTTATTTATTTTATAATTTTTTGTTATATATTTTTATTTAAAATAATAAACATTGAAATGAAAATTTTTTAATATAATATATTTTTGATATTATAATTTAATAAAAAATTAACAAAAAATAAATTAATAATTTATACATCTTATTATTTTATACCGATTAAACCTCTAAACCTTTAACCCCTTCCCTTACCAGTTCGATGTCCGATCCGATTTTCACAACATTGATTATAACCGAAACTGTTAAAAACAATTCTAGTTATGATTTAAAACTGTTGACCACGGTTATGATTTTTGAATCGTAATTGCCAATTATTGAACCGACAGTTATTTGGTTAAAAACCTAACTGTGATTAAGGCTAAATATGCCATTTAAATAACAAAAGTGATAAGATTTTTTTTTAATTATACGTATTTTAACGAATTTACATACTAATTTACAAGAATTTTAATAAAAATTAAAAAACATATACTACCTTTTTAATTTTAAACTATAAACTCACTTGAGAATTCAAATGACAAATGTACATCATTCATTCCCTAATTAAAACAATCATTAAAAATTAAAAAATGAAAAAAAAACTCTAATCAAAAGAGCTAGCGATCTTCTTCTCATCGTCTCCGATAGTGAAGAGAATCACCATTGATGAGCGTTTTAAAAAAAAAAAGTTGTTTCTTTTGAATTTTACCGTATATGGTGTGACGATTCCAACATAAGAAGAGGATAACATTTTCCAATGGCAATAAGAGGATTAGATTTATTCCGTTGAAGATTTTTTAACAAGTGCAATAGAAAAACAAGTAGTAAGTGTGACTATTCTTTTAAAATATATAAGATCCTAAATAATGCAATTTTTGGTATTGTCTAAATTTTTTTCTAATATTGTATTTAAATTTGGTGGTTTATCTGCTTCTAAACAATATATCAAAACGTTATTTGAAGAAATGTTTTATCTTTTATGATTTGATCTCTAGAAATTTTTTATAAACGCTATTTTTTATTTTATATATTTTTTAAATTTGAAACTTTGTTTGTTACCAATAATACATAATATTATTTGCTATTCTCATTCAAACAAAGTTAAGAAAATTTGAATTATTTGTTGTATGACACCTAAGAGGAAAGGAGATTGAATTAGGAGTTTAAAAACTTTTCTAAATAGCCTAAACCACCTAAACTAATTAACCTAAATGTAAATGATATACTAATTTTACATAATAAAACAAATTAAGGCAATTTTAAAACAATCTCAAAATGCATGAAATTAAAAGGATAAGTGGTTTAATTTGATCAAATTAATACTCAAAAGTACTCAATACAAACTCAATGGATAAACACAAAAC
>JAOXYD010110756.1:0-11473 GCA_028565735.1 Pinacopodium congolense
AAATTAAGAACAATAAAAGAAGAACACAATTTGATTTTTAACTTAACGCAAACACACATTACTTAAACTATTACTTAACTAACTAAAACCTAATTTAACAAAACTTAAACTAATAGCTTAAATGAAAATTTCATATTTAAAATTAAACTAAAACCGAATTTTAAATAAATTAAAAATTAAGAACATGCATAAAAACTAATTACTAAACAAAGATAAACTAAAAAATAAATAAATAATTGAAAGTATGTAAAATAAAACTTTAAACAATTTAATAATTAATCAAAACTAAATCTGGAATTATAATTTATAATTGAAAGTAGACATTAACACAAAATCAAACTAAAAGCAATAACTAAAATTCAGCTAAAGATTAAAGCAAATCAGAAATTAACTCAAAGTAAATTAAATGAAAAAGAAACAAAACTTCGGATAGTTTATAAAAAAAATGCAGCAACTCCTTGGTGGTGCGTCCTAGTGCAGAGGATGGCGTGTCCCTAGTGCAGGTGTGCATCTGGTCTGTGGAGCAGCGCCAGTCGTCCCCACTCCAGCTGCAACACTCGGACAAGCCTGGTCCAAGACGCAAGACTCTAAGACCCTCAGTCGAACAGCAGCTACTTCCCAAGCCGCAACACACGCCTCCACTCCAGCTGTAACACTCGGACAAGCACAGCCACCCAGCCGAAGACTCTGGTCCACTCCCTCAAGCACACACATCCAGACCACAAACTCTCCCACGCACTCGGACACTCGGACCAGCAGCAGCCAAGACCAAACACCGAAGCCCACTTGTTCTTCCTGTCTCTTTTTATTCCTCCCAGCCGCCACCCCAAAAAGCTAACCTAGGGATCAACCTTAATTCAAATTAAATCCCCCAACTCCTCCTTGTCTGCTTAGGGTCCCGCATGTCCACTTTAATTCAACGTGATGCTCGTTGATCATATTTTTTTTCTTTTTTTTTCTTTTGTTTTGTTTCTTTTTTTTAATTAATACAATTTTGGCTTTTGCTCAAATTATTTTAATTTCATCATATTTTAGCCCAAATTGTGTGTTAAAGAAATAAATGTGTCATTAAACAAAATATAACACAAATTCAATATTTAAATAATAAAATAAGATTGAAATAGCATTTTAAAGCATATGAAAATTTAGTAAATTCCAATCCTATCAGTCCCTTGCCTATCACTGCTTGCTATACTAAAGAAGTTAAATTGGTCACTTGTTGCTCTAGCATGGAAATGGACACCTTATTAACTTTCTTGGATCAGGAATAAAAATTGTTTCAATTTCCCCAATATAAGGAATAGGCTACTATAGTCACTATCAATTTCTTTGCGTCCTCCAAAGTCTTATTTACCAAAACTCCACTATTCGCAACAATTGATCATATTCCTATCCAAAGGTAACAAACCCTTATAAAAATATTTAATTAGTAATTATTCACTTATCTAATGATTTGGATAGCTTTTGTAGAGTTTTTTTAAGCACTACCAATACTTGTGTAATGAATCTCTTGTGTCCTACCAAATATTACAAATTTCCTTCCTAATGTTGATGGCTCTCGAGGCATGAAAGTACTTCTCTAAGAATGTTTTTTGCATCTATTCCTAAGTATTGACTAATCTAGCAGGTAAGTCACATAGCCACTCTTCGGCAACATCGATTAAAGCAAAAGGGAATGCCTTCAGTTTGAGTTGTTTTACAGTGACCCTAGTTGGCTTCAAGCCCAAACATGAAATATAAAACTCCTTAAAAAACTTGTTAGGGTTAGTGACGTAGTCTAATCCCAACGAGCTGATGTCTTGGAAACCTGTAAAAGTAGGCAAAGCACGTATTAGTCTAAATTTAATCTCAACTTCAGGCTCATCATCAGGATAGTTAATGCAAACCAAGTTAGGATTGAAAGTAGGAGCCGCAACCCCCTTTTAATGTATGTTGATGTAGCCCCATGATTTCTTCTGCTTCCTATATAGACTCGTCTGAACTCTTTTCAACTTCTTTCTCAAATGAAAAGGAACTACTGCTCTCAAGAAGATGTGTATGTCTAGCTCATTCACTCTAACAAAACCTAGTACGACCTGCAATAGGAGAAAGTTAAAAAGGATTAAATAGAAAAAGAAGTGAATTCCTATTTTCTTCAACAAATTTCCACATGTGTGAGTGTTTCGAAGAATTGTGGAACATATAAAAAAAAGAAGAGTGATAAAGATCAGTAAAAAGAAAAACAAAATCAACATAAGAAATATTAAGTAACAAACACCAGCTCCCCTGCATGGTGCCGAAAATTTGATAGATTGTCATAAACTACCATATAATAATCCTATTGAACCTCATTATGTAGTATAACAAGCGAGGGTCAAACCACAAGGAAGTAAATTGTAATTGCTATTTCGAATTTTGTATGGAAAATTAAAATAAAAAAACCCCTGATGCAATTAAAGCAAAATAAGCAAAGGTGTAACTAATGCAACTAAAAAGATAAACAACAATGCCAAATATGATAAAACTAATAACAATATTAAAGAAATGGATAAAAGATATCATCGGGATTTCAAGACGACCATCAATCCTAGAATCCAAACAAATGATGTTCTAGCTAACATGTTAGCCTATGGATTCAAATAAGCTCTTGAATCCTAAGTTCCTCCAAAATAGGTAAATATATGAAGATCTAAAATTACCCATAACTTAGCTATAACTTATAATAAGCTCTCTAAATTTAACAGTGTAAAAGCATTAAGCAATAGGAAATTACCAACTTAGGCCACGTTTACACAAGTTTGAAAACTGTAACCTAAAGAATTATAATCTTAGATTAATTGGTCAAGTTTACTTACAAAACCAACTAATCTATCACTACCTATGGAAATAGTTAATGACTATTATGTATCAAAAGCTTAATCCTAGTGTTCAAATTAGGAATTACAAAAAGGGTGTTCAAGTCTAGAAATAGCCCCTAATTATTGACATTAAACCAAAGTTCCAATTTAACCTAAGCCTAGAAAGACCAATTCAATGAAAGCTTAATTCCATTCTCACGAATAATTACTCATCATTCCTTTAATATCTTTAAACCCTTAAATGAGCATATAATCAAATAAAAAATAGAAATTAAACAACCATAAACGATGATTAAGCAATTAATATCAAGGCTGAAAATTAATAAGAAAACTATCTATTGATATATAATCAAGAATCCATACAATATTCAAGAGATACAATCTCAAAATCTATCAAGCATTTAATTGATAATTGTATTTCAAACTATGTTTTTAGGTTGTTTTAAGTGTTTGAAATGTTGTTTATGTGTTTTAAATTGAGTTAGTAGGAACTTTTTTCATGCATCCTTTTCATTATCTTTTAGGTGTTTGAATATTTCTTTATATTTTTTTAGTGTTTGAGGGCAAGTTATGAACTTATTTGAGGAATGGGTTAATGCATTTTGATGTTTGGATGTGTAGGTAACAAATGAGACTCAAACCAGCACCAACTTTCGTACTGTAATTTCGGTGATGCATTAGGTTCCCTTAAAGAGATCATATTGCTATGACATTTTACAAGATGCTAGAAAAATATGTGTAGAACCTACATATAAAATTCCATTACCATTAAAGGTCTTTAGACAAAGATATAGTAAAAATACTAAGCAGAGGTTAAAGTTAAAAAATCTGATGTGGCAGGATGATGTGGCAAAACATGTGCAAGCCGTGTTTTATGATTTTTTGGACATAAGAGGAAGTGAGGAGCCCTATCAGCCACACTTATGATCCTAGGACACATCCAAGACACAAAAAAATATGTAGAAACTTAAGAAGAAGAAAGACAATTAAGATTCAACAAGGGTTGTCCAGATTTTCCTAAAAAGAAGGCTTCATCATCTTCACTAGTTCATCTTTCTTTTACTTTCCTTTTGATGTTTAATCTGAATACTCTTTTTTTTAGCATGATTATGGATTTCTAAATCTATTTTATGAATTGTTCTTGAAATTTTTATCTAAAATTTACTATATTTATTTAATGCATAATTGTTTGTGTTAATTGTTAAGCTTATGATCACTTCGAATTGAGAGATTGTTTTGATTTATTTGAGTTAGGATGCGCAACAAGAGTTGGTAGCTTAATGGACCTAAAATTAATTGATTAATAGGTGATTGAAGAGAGATTTTAATTATTTATTAATTGTCCTTAGGATTGCTTCAAATCTAATTGCATTATTTAGAAGGAGTGTTGTGAATCAAGAGGTTACAATTCAACTTTTAGGTAGTTCAATTGAGATTAATTAGTTAGATCTCGAGAGAGGATAATGAACTATTGGATATCTAGGATCAAAAATTAAATCAATAGGGTAAAAGGAAGATAAATAAGGATAGAACAACACCTAAGTCTCCACTATTGAGTATCTTATATGTTTTGCTTTCTTCTGTGATTACATTCATTCAAGTTTCGTTTGTTTAGTTTAATTTCTCAATTTCTATATTTTTCTTTTATCTTAAAAAAAGTGCAATTCAAATTTTTAGATAACTAGAATCAATTCTCATGGGATCGATATTAGTTATACTATAAGTTATGATCTGTATACTTGTAGTGTAGTTAAACTAGTAAACATCAAGCTAATAATATTAAAATATGGAAAAATGAAAATAAAGTTATGGAATGCCTCAAAAACAATAAATAAAGTTCAAAAATACCTTAATCAACTAAACTAAAGGGATGGAAATCAAAACAATAATAAAACCTAACTTAGAACCCTAGAAATGTGAAGAAATTCTAAGAAAGCAAGATAAAAGTTCATAGGAATGGTAATGGCTGCTAGAGAATGGTGTCTCACCTCTTTAAGACCCTTTTTATACCCTTTCCAATTATTGTTAAGCCAAGGATGAGTGAAAGACCTCTTTGCCCTTTTTATTTTTTGTTTACTATACTCTTAATGCAGTTCATTTTCCTTCAACATTGTACTGAACTACTATTGAAGGATTTGGGTTTCACCTATTAACAGTGGTCTACAAGACTATTATTGATTAGCTGTAGACTGCCATTGATGGTCTAAATTGATAGGCCTTACTCTATTTTTTCTCCAGTTCTTTCCCAAACTTGGTGTTTTGGTCAAAAATTTATGTCAAAAAATTAAACATATCATTCAACACAAAATGACACAAATTGAGCATTTTTATTTCAAAAATAGGGATGAATACATATAAATTCATATGCCAAAACTTAATAAAATTCATCTTTACCAAAGGTATATATTTGGTAAGAACATATTGGCATACATGTTTTGGATAGAAAGTTGTGTTATGGTGAGTCATTACGAACTCCTAAGTAATAAATTTACCTTACTCACCTAACTATATAGCTAGGGCAAGTCAAGGTCGATTCCACAGGGAGATAGGATATGCTAAAGCTATTCTAATGTTGCCTAAAAAATAAAACAAAAAGAAAAAGAGAACCCCTGAATATGGAAAGATTAAACAAAACACTAAAGATAATTAACGAAATAAAAGCAAACAAATAACAAATATGAAAAGTTAGGTGGAAGATAAATATGGAATTATGGACTTATAATTGATCCTTGAAACAGATAAATTGTGATTAGTCTAAGATATTAGCCTATAGATACAAACAAGCTCTTGCGTCCTATATTCCTCTATTTTTAGACAAGTCCTATATTATGAAAAACTTATCCTTAACCATACGGTAATCCAGAATAAGTTCTTTAGATTTAATAGTGCAGTACCTTTAAAAACCAGGAAACGACTAACCTATTAATAGTCACATAAGCTCAGACTATGTAGCCTAGAGAATTGGAATCCTAGGCTAAGTTGATTAAGTTCACTGACAAATTAAATTAGTCTATTGGTACTTATGGAAATTACTTAGACTATTACATATCACAAGTTTATTTCTAGCAACAGAACTAGAAATTACACCTAGGGTAGCTAATCCTAAGCATTAATCCCTAATTCATAACATTTTACCAGAATTCCAATTCAGTCTTAACCTAAATCACAAAATCCATTCAATTCCTAGTCAATTCTCACAATTATTAAGCTAAAATCCGATTAATATCTTCCAACCCAAAACTAAACTAACTAGACATTAAAAAATAATTAAAATAGAAATTAAATAAATAAATAACATAATAAAATAACATAAATAAAGGGCTAAAAATAAAATAAAACTCAAGAAAATAACAAACTAAAAGCTTAAAAATAACAAAACACCATCTATTAACCAAAAATCAAAGGTTCAAAACAAACATTTAAACAAAACTTAATTAAATACAAAACACAATAAAAAGAGAAACATTAAACAACAATAAATGAAAGCTTACACAACCTAAAATAAGGAAATATAAATGCTGAAATGAAAAAGAACACGAAAACAAGAAATGAAAAATGAAAGAACAAAAGAAGAAGGACGAAAAAAACAAAGTCGAATGAAAGGGGTAAGTGGAGGCCAAAGCTCTCTCTCCTTAAATGAAGTTGCCCCCCTTTTCCTTTTTATATTGTCGTCCCTTGTAAAACCTTTAAAGGCCTTGTTTTTGTCTTTTTCTTAAACCCTTGATGCCTTCTTATGCAAGGCACGTGTCCCTTGCCTTTGAAACCAAATACATTTTGCTCCTCTTATTTGTTTTTTCTTGAAAACTTTTTTGCTTCATCTCCTAGACAAACTAGCTTTGGCCTTTGGTGATTTTGTCTTGTTATGTATGAGTTAATAGGACACTTGTCATGAGAAGCTCTACTCTTCCTTTGTTACAAACGTCTTAAGCTTTTCTCCTGAAATGTTTTAAACATTTTTTTGTCTTATTATCCTTTCAAGCTCTCTTCTTTAAGTGCCACTGGTCCATTCTTCTTTATGCTTTCATGTTTCACTCCATGCATTTTTGGCTTCTCTCCATTTCAATGTGTGTAAGCCATATCGCCACCTTCAAAGCTCTCCATGTGATGCTATTTTGGTGTCAAGCTTAAATGCTTTGTCTATGACATTTCAAAGAGAGTTCCCAACATTTTTGGCTCCTCCAAGCAAGCTTTCTATGTGCTGTCATTAAGAGCAAGACAAACCCCTCCTTAAGCTTTTACATGCCCCTCCTTAAGGTTTTTGTTATGCCATTTTGAGAAGAGCAAAGTTCCTCTCCTATTTAAACAAGTAAAGTTCCTCTCCTATTTAAACAAGGTGATGTTGTTTTAATGGTTGCGAAAGCTTAAGCTCTTCTCTTGTTTCTTTTTAAGCCACCACTTACTTTTCATTGAGCTTCCTTTGCTCTTTAATTTTTTTCTTTTTTTTTCTTTGTTTCAAAATTGAAATAATAATCGACTTTTTGCTCCATAAGTCACCAAAAAAGATAACCTCTTCATTAAATATAATATGACACAAATTAAGTATTTTTGAACTAATAATAGGAATGAAATTAAATAAATTTGTATGTAAAAATATGATAAATTCATTCCTATCAAATACCCACATACTTGAACTATTGCTTGTTCTCAAGCAATTATTTAAATGCTTCACTCAAACAATTCTGATCAAGAGTTAATAACTAATCAAGAATAACATAATTCAATCAATGCCTTTAATTCAATTCATAAATTTCAACTCTATCATGATCAAAAATTAATCACAAGCAAAGCATACAATCAATCAAAAAGCAACCTAGTATGCATAATATCCAACATTCAAGCCATTTCAGATAGGTTATCACATAAAATAATCAAGGATGCTTAAAACTACAAAATATAAATAAAATCATAATATAACATGATATTTGAGCAATATTTGTTTGAGAGGTCATCTAACTTTTTGACGAGAAGGTAAACATTTATTATGAACGCCTCCGGTTACTAAGTTAGATCACCATTTTCAAATAGTTAAAATCACCACTCATATCTTCATCCTTACATTGGGTTGAAGCTAATGAAGTGAGAATTGTCCAATACAAAAACATCACAAAAGAACAAAGATGTTTCTTATTCAACAATTAAAAATAAGATGCTTTCAACACGAATAACAAGAACACTTTCTTTTTTTCTTTTTTCTTTTTTCTTTTTTCTTTATTTTTATTTTTTATTTTTCTTTCTTTTGCTCTTTTTATTTTTTTCTTTTGTTTCTTTTTCTTTTTTTCATTTTTTTCTTTTGACACTTTATTCTAAATATCCCATCTCATATTCATATGACAAACCATACAAAATAGAATAAAACATTAAATATCATACAAATGGGTCACTAAACACATTCAAGGAACTCAAAAGAAAAGGAAAAATTAAAAACTTTAGAGTTACCATCATTTCAATAGTCAAGTAAAGTTCCTTAAATCAAAAGCATCAACACCATTCTTGTACCACAATTAACTATTAACTAAAGATCAAAATCATTCAAGTTACCTCATTCTCATCATCATCATCATCATCATCAAACTCACAATAATTTAAGTATTCAAAAAAATTTCTTAACTTGTCTTGTCCCCACACTTAAATCGTACATTATCCTTAATGTCCAAAAATCAATAAAAATACAAAGGATGGAAACAAAAATACTCCCCTGAAAAGGCCATAGGAATTCTAAAAGCAAAGATTGCAGCTTCCCTTTTGCAGAATAAAGAAACCATCCTCCACCTACAACCAAAATACACAAAAATCAAATAAAATACGCAACGCAAATCAACTAACAAATATTTATAGAAAAGAAAAACAAACAAACAAAAGGATACGGATGGGTGCCTCCTATTAAGCGTTTAATTAAAGTCATAAGCTTAGCCCTCGACATAGTTATATCATCCATTTTTTAATGGATATTTGAACCTAACAGGAAGCATACTCAAACTCTATATGGAACTTATAGTAACTTCCCTTGAAGTAGGCTCTTAATCAGTTGGATATCACATAGCTGTGGAGGAGTGGAACCGAATGGTCTTACCATCAAAGTTCAAGGTCCACTCTCTGGTATGCACATCTCTCTTTTTCTCCCAGGATGGTTTCCGTAATAATATTGCCAATGGGTATGGAGACTCTTCATCCTTCTTGTCACTCTTCATCCCTCTTGTCACCTTCCACTCCTAGCTTACTCGACGACATCTTGTTCATTAAGTTAGCACCATATGGCTTTTTTTTTGTCTTACTTCTCTTTTTTTCTTCTTCTTCTTTCTCGAACCTGCTAGAAAAAGGATTAGAAATATAGTTAGTAATATTAAAAGAAGTACTACTTACCTTAAGAGATATTTTATCCTCCTGTGCTAGGAACAACCCTTTTTCCTCAACTAGCTCCTCTTACTGTTTCCCTTGCTATTCTCCAACCTCTAGTGAAAGATAACATATCACCTAACCATGGTCCTTTTCGGGTTGGCTAGAAATGCTTGTCAAGACTTGAGCTTTTAGGCTCGTTATCACTTCTGTCAGTTGGCTCACTTAATCTTTCAAGTCCTTTAAGCCACTCATCATTTCCTGTTGGAACTAAAGAGTGCTCGTAGCCAAGCTCTTTACGATCTCTTCTAATGGCATCCCATCAGTTTGTGATGGCAACGATGGAAGTGCAATCACAGATTGACACTACGACTAACTTTGATAACATGGTGACAAAGAATTAAATCCTTATTGGTTGTTTTCATCTAAATAATAAGGATGATCCTCCCACTCTGAATGATAACTTAAAGTGTAAGGATCATAGCAATTCTTGTTGGTTCTCCTGTGAACCATTAATCTTGTAAAACTATTGCTCAGCCTGCAAGGAAGGACATATATCAATAGAATGACCGAAAAAGAATAAAAATCACATACCTCAGTAGGAAATATATCCATCCTTACTCATTCTACTAAGAATATGAGTTTTGTCAGCTATTGTTCCAACCTAGAAATAGCAATCAACTCAAACTCATCATCAGTATAAGAATTACTGCAAGAAGGATAAGAAAAAGAAGAATGGTGAAAATAAGCCATTACTTAAAAAATCTATAAAACATAAACAAACAAAACACCAAGGTGACAAAAGATCAACAAAAATTATTACAACACAAGAAATAGAAAGAATACAACGCTAGCTCCTCAGCAATGGCATCAAAATTTTGATGAGTCATACGAACTCCTAAATAATAAATTTGCCTAACTAATCTAGCTACATAGTTATGGCAAGTTAGAGTCAATCCCACGAGGAGTTAGGGTATGCTAAATCTAGTTTAATGTTGTCTAAAAAGGAAAACAAAAATAAAAGAAAACCCTTAAATATGGAAACATTAAATTAAACACTAAAGACAATTAATGAAACAAAAGTAAACAAACAAGAAACAAATGATAGATATGAAAAGTTAGGTGGAAGATAAATTCGAAATTCTAGACTTATAATTAATCCTTGAAATAAATAAATTGTTATTGGTCTAAGATGCTAGTCTATAAATATAAACAAGTTCTTGCGTCCTACGTTCCTCCATTTTTAGACAAGTCCTATATAATAGAAAACTTATCCCTAACCATGTGGCAACTTAGAATAAACTCTCTAAATTTAACGACACAACAACTTTAAGAACTATGAAACGACTAACCTAAGTCATAGTCATATAAGTTCGGACTATGTAGTCTAGAGGATTTGAATCTTAGCCTAAGTTGATTAAGTTTACTGACAAATTCAATTAGCCTATTATTATTTTTGGATATTACTAGGACTATTACGTATCATAAGTTTATTTATAACAATTGAACTATAAATTACACCTAAAGTAGTTAATCCTAAGTATTAATCCCTAATTGATGACAATTTATCATAAGTTCAATGTAATCCTAACCTAAATCACAAAGTTCAATTAAATTCCTAGTCAATTCTCACAATTATTTAAAAAAGTTCCATTAATATCTTCCAATTAAAGACTAAACTAGCCGGACATTACGAAAATAATTAAAATAGAAAACAAAGGGCTGAAAAAAAAAACAAAATACAAGAAATTAACAAATTAAAAGCTGGAAATTAAGAACAACATTCAAACTAACCAAAATAAAGCATTCTATTAATAAATAATATCAACTAAAGTTTAACATAAATATTTCAACAAAACTTAACTAAGTACAAAACAAAATAAACAAGGTAAGCACTAAACAATAATAAATGAAAGCTAATACAAATTAAAGTAAGGCAATAATAATAATAATAAATGTTGAAATGAAAAAAAATAAAAATAAGAAATAAAAAACGAAAGAACAAGCAAAGAAAAACTAAAAAAAATAAAGCAGAATGAAAAGGGTGGAGGCCGAAGCTCTCTCCAAAAATGATGCTACTCTCCTCTTACAGCCGTCACCTATATCTCCTTACTAGTGTACGGTATCCTTTAGGCAGTAGCTACCTATTCTTTGGCAAGGGGAACAAATTTCGATGCAATTAAATCAATGTTGAAGGAGGTAATTTGACCATATATTATCTACTTACATTTCTCTGCAAAGACTAATGAATAATTTTTATGGATTGATTTCAATTGTCCTATCTGAATAGTTGTAGACAAAAG
>JAOXYD010110767.1:0-11473 GCA_028565735.1 Pinacopodium congolense
AAAAGATTAATAAAAATAGATTAATAATTTATACATCTTATTATTTTACATCGGTTCAATACTGATTTTATAACGATTTTATATCGGTTAAACCTCTAAACCTTTAACTCCTTCCCTTACCAGTTCGATGTTCGATCTAATTTTTAATGATTTTTATTGTTTTTATGACATTTTATTAGAATTTTAGAATATGTATGTAAATATGTAAAATAATTATTGTATCCTATTTAGTTTATGTTCTATTTAGGAATCTATTTTTGGTAGTAGGTGAATTATTTTTAAGTTAAAAGGTGTATATAAATTGTTGGGCTTAGGGTTAAGAATAATAGATAGAAAATTTGTCTATATAGCATTTTCTCATGGCATCAGATTAGTGACAATAGGAGAAGGCAAATATGGACAACAAAAGAAAGAAAGCCACCATGGATGTAGAAGGAATGGAAATTGTCTCGTTATATGCCTTGAATGCTTACAAATCAGGCACTAATGAGAAGATGACCAGTACGAAAAAATTGAATAGGGTAATTGATACTAGCACCTCTCATTGTATGATTAGAAATTTAGAATATTTAACTAACTTACGAAACATATCAACTTGTCCTGTTGGGTTGCTTGATGGAAAACAAGCGATGACAATTAAAAAAAAAGGTTGATTTGCTTGGGAGAATATATGAAATTAAAACATGTTCTTTATGTTCCAAGATTGAATTGCAACTTGATCTTAGTATCATCGTTGATTAATGAATCAAACTATGATATCCAATTTATTAATAAATTTTACGTTACATAGGATCGTACTTTGAGGATAGTGATTAAAGAGGGTGATTAGCGTGAGGGGATTTATTATTTTAAGCTTGCAGCACTGGTCCAAGTGTGTAAGGTGAAATGTGTGGATTATTTTGAATTATGACATAGGAGAATGTGACATCTCTCTATAAAAATAGTAGGAATGCTTCATGATATTAATTTTGATGGTAATAATTCGGTTAAGAATAATGCATATGGTATCTGTTTGAGAGGCAAGTAAATTAGAAAAGTATCTTTGTTCAGTGAAAATAGAGTAGAAGAAATATTTGAATTGATCCATTGTGATTTATTGAAACCTTATAGTATTATTACTTCTTTTGGTACCCCGTATTTTTTACAATTATTGATGATTTCTCAAGATGAGTATGAATTTATTTGTTAATTAATAAAAGTGAAGTGGAACGTGTATTACGTAATTTCTTTGTCATGGTCAAATGATAATTTAATAAGGATGTGAAAATTATTAGAATATGAAAATGGGATCGAGATCACCTGTTTGGATAATTATTTTATTGAAAATAGAATAATAAATTAGACTTCATATGGTAGAACACCTCAATAAAATAGGTAGATTGAGAGGAAACACTGTCATATTCTAAATATAGTTAGAGCATTGAGAATTCAAGCAAAACTTCCTATTAAGTTTTGAGGAGAATGTATGTTAACTACTAGATATTTGTTGAATTAAAGTCCCTCCCAACTTCTTGGGGAGCAAGACTCTATATAAAGTTTTATTTGTAAAGTCTCCTAAGTATAATTACTTTCGTACATTTAGGTGTTTATATTATGCATAAAACTTGAACCAAGAAAAAGAAAAATTTGCAAATTGGAGTCAGTGTTTCATGTTTATAGGGTATTCTTTTGGAAAGAGAGGATTAAAACTCTATGATCTTAAAACAGAAAAGTATTTTGTATCAAGGTATGGATTATTTTCTAAAGATGAATTTTCATATGCATATGTTAGTATATACGATACACAACGAGATGTTTCAAAACTATGTTTCAGTAGAAAAATTAATCATGAAGTGATTGAGGAAGAGAATAGCATATTTGTTAGGAATTGTAATAGTGTAGGATAATTGAGTAATGAGCCCCTATTTGTGACTATAGAGTCTAGTAACTCAATTTAGAATCAAAGTGAAAGGAGTAATGAAGTAAGAGGGCTCAATAGAGGCAACAGATGATTATGTCAATGACTAACTTAGGAATGGCCATAGGAAAAAATAACCATTTACTTGATTAAGAGATTATGCAACTTATACTATTAAATGCATAGGTGCCTCTACGTAGTCATCCAAACCAATTTCATCCCCCAGCTGTGACAGCAAATAGGGAGCAAAATTCTTATACTGAGGTAGTGAAAGATACTCGTTGGAGAGAAGCTATGAAGAAAGAAATTGAAGCGCTTAAAATAATGCATGGATAGTGGGCTGACCACCAAGTAAGAAAGTTATACATAATAAATGGGTCTAAAAGATTAAGTACAATTCAAATGATACTGTTGAATGGTATAAAGTGCATTCGGTGATTCTTAGCAATAATCAAGTTGAGAGAATTAACTATAATGAGACTTTTGCTCCTCTTGCAAAGATGGTGACAATTCATACCTTCTTGTCAGCAGCAGCAACGGAAGGATGGGGACTTCACTGGATGGATGCTAATGTCGCATTCTTATATGGAGATTTAGAAGAGGAGGTGTAATGATAATGCCTCATGGTTTTATGATTCAATAGCCAAACAAAGTATGCTGATTATAAAAATCTTTTTATTGATTGTGATAGGCTCCCTGATGTTGGTTTGCCAAGTTGATGACTACTTTGAAGCGGTATAAATTTTCTCCATCTCATTCTAATTATTCGTTGTTTACTTTGAATCAGGACAAAATATAGTTAAGTATCTTAGTTTATGTTGATGATATTATTATTATAGGAAATAGTAGTTCTATAATTTAAAAGTTCAAGGAATATTTGTGTCAATATTTTTCATGAAAAATTTAGGAGTATTGAAGTATTTTTTAAGAGTAGAATTTGCCAAGAATAAAGAAGATATTTTTATTTGTCAACACAGATTATTAGGTGCCAAGCCCTATAGATTTCGTATGGAATATAATCATCGCTTAATAATGGTGGACGGTGTGTTATTAATATATTCATAAAAGTATCGATGGTTGGTAGGTATGATAATTTACTTGACTCTCACTTTACCTGAACTATCTTATACTGTATAAATTCTATCTTAGTTTATGCAACACCAAAAGGAAGAATATCGGGAAGCAGCCTTACGAGTGATCCATTACTTGAAGAGTTATCTTGGGTAAGGAGTCTTTCTTTTAAGTGATTGTGACTTATAGTTATATGTATATTGTGATTTGGATTGAGCAATTGTCCTTTAGCTCAACAATCTCTCACTAGATATTTTATTTTATTGTGATATTCACCAATTTCTTGGAAGACTAAGAAAAAACATAGTGTCAAGATCTTCTACTGAAGCTATATACAGATCAATGGCAACAATAAAATATGAATTGAAATGGTTGAAAGGTTTGTTATTGTTTTTAGGGGTAGTACATTCTAGGCCTATGAAGCTATATTGTGATAATTAGGTAGCATTGCATATCTCTATGAATCTAATATTTCATGAGCACACCAAGCATATAGAAATTAATTGTTATTTTATATGTGCTAAGATACAATGTAGAAACATTGAAATTGGTTATGTTTAAAATTTTGAGCAATTGATAGACATTTTTACTAAAACTTTTGAATAAACAAGAGTTTGAATACAACATGTTCAAGTTGGGCATTGAAGATCTTAACGCGTCAACTTAAAATATTGAAATATATTTGTAAATATGTAAAATAATTATTGCATCCTATTTAGGTTATGTTCTATTTAAGAATTAAATTATCTTATTTAGGAATCTATTTTTAGTAATAGATGACTTATTTTTCAAGTTAAAATATGTATGTAATTTTGGCCTTAGGACTATGAATAATAGACATAAAATTTGCTTCAAAAGTATTTTCTCACATTTCCATCATCTGCAGTGCTTATCACATTTTTTCGAGGAACGAAATCTTTCTTGTTTATATTTTATATATACTTTTTCAGATGACTTTTCTTACTATAATTGTAACACTCAAGTTTTTTTTTCACTCTTAGATTTTGATCTACCATGACTATGGTTGCCATTTAGACCACGTTCCGTTGATATCTCCCTTGACAGCATTGAAACCTCTACTTATTATAAACTTGCTATTACGAATTTGCTAGCTCATCTTCCTTCCTCTTGTGTCGACTCTCTTCTTCTAGAATAGTAGTTGTAATATTGTCAACGGTTTGAGTATCAATAAGGATATTATTTGTTAAATGAATGATGAACTGATTGTTATGGTTGCCACAAGTGAATTGTTCCATATCATAAAGAGATATAAAATTGGAATGAGTTATATACAATAGAAGACCTATAACCCATTATCTTAAGAATTTAAGTTGAGATATGGTGTTTCTAGGTTATATATGAATGTTCACTTGGTAGAGTATAAGTTCTACCTAGTCTCCCTTAAAAGAATCTAAGCAATAATCATTGTATATGTGGCTTATATATAATAGTAAGCAGACATAAACTAGAGTAGAGGGGTATGGTACAGAATCACAATTCAGCACTACAATGGCGAGTATCAATGACATCATTGTAGTCCACTATAAACCACCGTTAAAGACTTTCAGGAACATATATAAAATAGTGGTTGAAAACAACACCATTGTGGGTATTATAGATCACCGTTATGAATAATAGAAAAGATGAAAAGTGTCTTATTTATACCAAACTTTTAAGAGTTGTTTAAAAAATATTTTATGCCTTAATTTTTTCAGTTGAATAAAAAGAATATATAGTTGTTCCACTCTTGAGAATGTAGGTAACACAAGGTTATCAAATTTCGTTGATTTTTGTGTTTTTTTTTCTTTAATCCCTTCTTCCCTTACTTTCTCAACATTCATTATATGAATTTAATAGACTTTGAAGCAAAAGTTTCACACTTTCACTTATTTCTATGATATGCCTCAACAGTATAAGTTAGGAAAATAAAGTATTTAAAATATTTGGATGCTCTATCACTAAAGTGAATTTTACTCTATGCAAAGTATAAAATTTTCCCTTAAGAAAAATTTTATTGTGGAGTAATTTAATCTTGTATAATTTTGTAAGATGATCTCATATTTCATTTATCATCTTTTTCTCTTTTACGCTGGACAATATTTCATTAGCTACTACTAGATGAAGATTTGTAATACCATTCCCACCAATCTAATTACACTTTTTATCCATGATCTTTATTGACCTTTGACTAATTGCTGTTTGGCAATTATTCTTTCTCAAGATTACTTTTATATTCAGCTTTCACAATGAGAAATTACTCTTGCTGAATTTTTCAACTACATATTTTATTGTCATTATTTCTATTAATTTTTTTTTGCAAATAATATCTTCAAAAGCGTGAATAATATTTTAAATTATCTTTTTATGTAAAGGATCCACTATTTAATGGCAACCATAAAGTATACAATAAGTAGATATACACACCCAAATTTGGATTTAATATCATTTATTAAGAAAAAATATTAGACTGGAAAGAATAGGATCGTAGTTAAATGAAATTGAAAATAACGAAAATAAAATTAATACACAAACTTTTCATGAAAGAACTCTAACTAAATCCAGGTTAAAACTACGTGCAAGAATAAAAAATTTTCACTATTGAAAAGAATTAGGAATTATAATTTTTCTATTTATAAGTACAGACTACACTCATAAATTATACATAAAATTTTTTCTCCCTCTCTTTCTATGTTTTCTTTTCTCTGCCTTGCTTCTGCATTGCATCTTTTAACTATTTATATATACAAGAGGCCAGTTTATGGTTAGCAAATGTTTAAACTTTTTTTTTTGAACTTTTAGTTCCTTTTAGCGAAATGACAGATGATGCCATATTGCCATCACATCCCTAACTTATCTAATCATACCCTAACAAAGAATAGAAAAAAATGTCTAAAGGGGACAACTGATGTCGCTTCACTACTTCGGTTACATTGCACTCTACTCAATTCCACAATGTGTGAGCATCTGCTCAACTTACTAGCATATATGATTCATATGTATGATAAAGGCCAAGAAAGCACTTTTGCATGCCACTAAATTCATACCATTATTGTTCACTACTTGAACCTCGAGAGGCAACAAAAACTTCTCGAATTCTTCCAACACCATTCCATGATGCATTTAAGTGACACTTGTAAAGATAACATTTAGAGCTTAAGAAATTGGAAGGTTTTAGCTTCTCGATTGTACTTTGATGTAGACATTATCTGAAACCAAGAAGATCTTGTGTCAGAATACCATATCCCTTCCAGTTCATATCTTAGGCTATACATATAAAAAAATGTATGTATTTTTTTATAGTTCTTTGCTGGAATATCCCAAAAGAAGATAATATATTGTACTTTACGCCATAAAACTGTCTTACATCATAATTATCAAATCTACATAGCTGATATAATATTATGCAACTTTTAAGTATCAATACCGGTCACTCATTCCAATTGGTATTATTGTGAAATATAGATATCGATAAATATCAAGATTAATTTAAAAAATTAAAAATTTTCATTGGTTAAATTGAAAAGATGATAAATAAATTTAATTTGCAGCTTTCTTTTACTCGTTCAAAATAAATATGTCTCCCTTTATTATTTAAGACACTGCCATCTACTTGTTCCTGTCAATAGTAGCTTATATAAAATATTAATATATTATTTTATAAAATTTATAAAATTTAAAAGCTATTTTTAATTTAAAAATTTTATTCAAAATAGTACCTCGTATTAACATATATCAATACTGTACACTATTATAACTAAATTTGATACCACTACTAATATATTATTTTTTTGAAAAGTAAGCAATCAACTAAAGAAATAGGGAGATCTGATACAAAAGCAATATCACTTAACAATGACGAGAAAGAAAAAGAACAGAATAACAATTTCTATAAAGTAAAAATTAAAAAGAACAAAGATTGCCAGACAGAAAGTAGGCTAACAAACAAATAGAAGAGTAAAAGAAGCTGAGAAATTAGAGCCTCCATTAGTAATGTATAGCAAGAGACAACAAGTTAGGCATATTCCTAACAGTAGCAACCTCCCTTATTGTCATGTCAAGCATTCCAAAAGAGGGAAACACAATGTCTAAGAGTGCATTAATCCACATTAGATAGATAAGAGATGGTCTTGGGACTTACAAGCATGGACGCTGCATACCCCTTCAGGATCTTTCTAGGAGAAGGTATTAGTCCCGTAACAAAGTGGTATCAAAGTCAACCCTTGATCTCATTTGACCCTATACTGAGAACCACATGTCAATGGTGAAACGATAGTTATTGGTGGAACGGTAATGGTAGGCAGGGTGGACCATTCGTGATGAGGGCGTCACGAGATTGGATGTAGAAGAATGTCACATCGAGCTTTCCAAAAGAGGGAAGCGTAACGTAGAAGGGTGCATTAATCCTACATCAGATAAATAAAGTATGGTCTTGGAGTTTATAAGTATGGGCACTGCACGCCCCTTCAGATCAATCTTTTAGAAAGAGGATAATCTCCCCATGACACTTATCCTCTGCATTAGACATTAAACCCAATTGCATAATTTATGAACCAACCTAATTGCATAATTGTGCCATATAGTTTCATAAGCCTAGGCATCAACAAACAAGCAATCTGGATTTCAAGGCTAATGAGTTACAGAATGAGTCTGACAAATAAAAATGGGCACCAACCTAGTTAAACTCTTTGTACATTTTAGGCTTTCTTGTCCTCTTAATAAAGGCCGAAGTCCATATCCTCACTGGTAAGTTGTGTGAAATTTAAGTAAACTAAAAAAGATTTTTATTTTTTACTCAAAAATTATATTAAAATACAAGTTAAACCATAATATTTGAGAATATTTAAAAGTAACTATAATATTTTATTTTATAACTATTATATATTTAAATTTAAACTGATAGAATTTTATATCTCATCAAAATTTTGTCAAAATTTTTATTATTATAGATATTTTTGTATTTATAACAATACTTAAGTGTTCTTCACTTTCTTTCTAGTCTTCCCGTGTCAACTTAGAGGTTGATGTAATTTCTAACCAATTTTATTTGGGTTTATACTATTGACTGTTACATCAATATCAACTTTTATATCAACAACTCCCTTAATTCAATGGTTACCATAAAATAAAATGTTTAAATATTTCTTACACATTAATAAATAATTTAAGTTATATAAGAGTAATTTTAAATAATTTCTAATAATTAATGACTATTACAAGAGAACTATCGTATTTTTATAAAAAAGGAAAAAAAATTATTTATTTGACATTGGTATTTGAACCAGAACTATTAAATATTATCTCTTTGGATTTGCAAGCATTAAAATTTCTGTTGCGAAAGGAGTATGTGAATATGAGTACTTTAGAGAATCCTTTGAGTGCTTTATAAGGCAACATAATAATGTTTCCTTATGCTAGTTCCCCTAAACCATTATAGTAACATTTTGATCAAGACCATATCTGTTAACTATAATATAGCTATAGTATCGTTGTGATGTGTTGTCAACAAATTATAGCCACAATATTGACCATAATTTTAGCACTCTTTTATTTCCTTTTCTTGCCTTTCCTTATTTATTATTAACCATTGTGTATATAACATAACCGAGATTACACGTATAATATATATAAAGATTATCTCTCTTTGTTACATCTATGTTACACTTTTTATTGCATCTCTATTATGGTATCATAGCCTTTATGAATATTAGTCTATCAAGTGGTGCACTCTTTTTTTGTCTCTGTCAAGTGCTAAATTTGTAGTGTCGTCTTTGTCTTATATTAATGTGCCAATTCTAATTTCATCTATTTTTTTGCTCTATTCCATCTGCTTTGATAGTTGCCAATGATAACTCCTTTATAGTCTTTTATTTTTGTCTACAACGGTTTATTATCTCTATTGTCAAGTTGTGGTATTCAAATTTGTTCAATCAATTTTAATCCAATTATTGGATATATGTTATATATATCTATATATATTGCAAGGGTTAAACACGCCATTTCCCATCCTATTACAGTTATTTTTATGGCTCCAATTATGATTTATAGGCATAAGAAATGTGCAATTTTTAAAAAGTTTGACTTCTCTAGCGATATGTGACTAATGAGATTCATAAACCCACAAAAAAGATTAATGAAGATGAAATCAAGTTTGTTGAATGACTAGAATAATGTGATAGTAAAAATCATAAAATTTTGATGTAGTTCTATAATATAAGTTTTTCTAGTATGAAAGGATAATTTTGACGCTTTGACACTGTTTAGGAGGTATGGAATTTTTGAAGACTCGTTACTCTATCTTTGATGATGTTCATTAATTTCAGCTCTATCGATGTCTACATCATATGCAATAACAATCTAGTTAAGCCATTCACAGTTATGTTTTTAAGCTCCAAGTCTTATGGGATCAATTAGCCAATTGTGACCCTAAATGGCTAGACTATACTTTTGTCAACCTTTATATAGGACTTAATAATCAACATCATGTTTGGCATCTTTTCATGATTTTTTCTTCGTTGCAATCCACTTTCTAAGTTAGATACTATGATTTGAGAATTATTATCAGAAGAAAATTGGTTAAATACTCTTCGTGTTGAAAGATCATTATCCTCTCATGACATGGTACTAATTGCCTTATCTCTTAGCTCATCTCATTGTTGCAATATTATATGTAATTATTGCAAGAAACCAGGTTATGTCCAAGCTGATTGTCGTTGTCGACCTCAAAATAAACAGTCCTATGATTCAGGTACTTTAGTTAAATCTTCTGTCAATGCTCCTAGATATTTGAATTCTACTACAGCTAATGCTACTGAGGGTTCTTTTGAGAATACTTCTCCAGAGTTCTCTTTAAAAGATCTTCAAGCTATTTTGCAACAATTATAACCAGAATCTAGTATTTATAATTTCTCAAATTCTTCTTGTCACTCCAGGTACTTCATCATGGCATTATGATTCTACTACTTACAATCACATGTCTTCTGATTTATCTCTTTTTTCATCTATGTCTACTCCTGTGAATTCACCTCTTTTTACACTAAAAATAATGTTGTTTTATATGATGATAAAATAGACACATTTTTTACATCAAATTTATCATTACTTGATACCTTCTTTATTCCTAAACTCTCTCTGAATCTTGTATCTGTTGGCTAATTAGTTGAATTTGGTGTTAATGTAACCTTTTTTTTTTTTCATAATGGTTGTATTGTGTATGATCTATAGACGAGCAAGGTTTATGGGACAAGGTGTAACATTGGTCACCTATTTGAGCTTACCTGTCTTCATCTTTCATCTAAAGTCCTTACTGCTTTCGTATCTTTTAGTCTACGGAATTCTCGCTGGGTCATATTTTTAATTATAGATTAAGTTCTTTAAATTTTGAAGGTAAATTAGGAGTTATTAAAGTAGAGCATTTTAATTATGTTTCTTGTTAGTTATCTAAATACCAGGCCTGACCCTTTTTTATCAGTAATAATAACACTCATGCACTATTTGATTTAATTCAATATAATATTTGGGGACCTACTCCTCATCTTACTATGGGAAACTCTCATTATTTTGTTATTTTTATAGATGATTATTCTCTGAATTACCTTAAGTATATATCAAGTTTGCTACTACGATTAGAACTTAATTCTTTTGTCTTATTAAAATTCTTAGAACTAATAATTCTACAAAGAATCAACATTACCTCAGTTTTTATCTCAACAAAATGGTAGAGCAGATTATAAACATAGACATATTCTAGATGTCACATTTATGTTCAAGTGAATAAATTTCATAGTCACTTGAAATAGCTAGCCTTCTTTGCCTTATAGACCTTCGTAATGCTATTTCTTATAGCATCACTAAAACATTGGTAACTTGTACATCTAGAACTGGTTCTTCATTAACATGTTCAATTTGTGGAGTTGGAACATTAATTTTTTTGTGCTAGTATGTTACATATCCGTCATACAACAAGAGGAAATAACTGGGGAAACAACACTTGGTTGAGGAGTTTCAACTCGACTCTCTTCAATCTCTACTTTTCGTGGTTCTTCGCTCCCACTGATTTTACCATTCTCAATGAACAGAACATTACTAGACTCAACTTTTCTCGTACTATGGTTAGGACAGTAAATTTGTATCTCTTTGATTTTTCAAGATAACAGATGAAATAACCACTAACGATTCTTGCATCGAACTTCTTTTCATGTGGATTATACAACCTTACTTCTGTTGGATAACCTCAAATATAAAGATGCCTTAAACTAGGTTTCTTTCTTATCCATAGTTCATAAGGTGTCTTAAAAACTACCTTACTAGGAATCTTATTAAGCAGATATGTAATGGTCTTTAATGCATACATCCACAACGATAAAGGTATGGTACTATAACTTAGCATACTCCTAAACATATTTATAAGAGTGCAATTCTGCCTTTTGCCTACACCATTTTGTTGCGGTTTACCAAGCATTGCGTATTGGGTATATATGCCTTGACTTGTAAGAAACTTTACAAATG
>JAOXYD010110788.1:0-11472 GCA_028565735.1 Pinacopodium congolense
AAAAGACAACACACTAATACAGCACAGAAATCGAGGACAATACAGAAAAATCGATACAAATATATAAAAACTACAACTAAAAATCACAACCAACAACAATACCAAACGACCCCTTAATTTAGTGAGATTACAGGTGCTAAATATGTAGAGAAATCCTTAGTTAATTTTAATGTTAATGGTTATGAGAACTTATCTTAGGTTGTCTACCTTTTATAGGCAATCTTGTAAATGGTATGGTTGGATTCCAAACATCCTAATAGAGTTCAAATCTAACTCCTACCAGGAAAATTATTTGGTTTATAATTAAGGCTTTAACTCCTTATATGGGTAAATCCTGTTTTGAATAGATTTACCATTTTTGGATAATTAATACTTTTACATGGGCTTAGGCCCTAGACTTGTATAATGTTTATGGGATATGTTAAATAAATTAGGAACCTTTTGAACACTCACTAGGGGTTCATCATTTTTCTCCTAATTTTTTTCCGAAAAACTTGGATTGGGAATAAAACTTCTAATACTATACACTTGAAAACATTGGCTTAGGATATGTTTTCTTAGTTGTTAAGTATGTAACTTTTAATGTTTAGGTCAATATTTTTATGTTTCTGACTTAGATTCTTTGTTATGTTATTATTGTCTTTTTGTTTTATGATTTTTGTGATGATTTTTATCATGATTTGGACTTTATTTATATGGATACTTAATATGGTAACATTTAGAGTTTAAATGGGAATTAAACGAGTGAAGAAGATGAAGAAAAAGTGAGCTAATAGTTGTCCACATTCTTGTGTTGTCTACGATAGAGCAAACCCCAGTCCATAATCGTGGGCAATGGCACCTCCAGCTCCATCTGAGTTTTCAAGTGATGCAAGGTTTTATGATGTTTTGACATTTTTAAGTGTTGGAAACCCTAGAAGCCACCAAGAAATCATTGGGAACTTGCCCAAAGAGGGAAAAACTAGGTTTTGGAGGATTCCAAGGTAGGAAATCAAGATTAATAACCCATTTTCTTGAAGAATAAACTAACTTTCCAAATTTTCAGCATCAAAGAGGGAAGAGAAGAGTGCTCAACTTCAACTAGTTTTATTTCTTCTTTTCTTTTGATATCTTTTTGTATGGAAAATATGTTAGTTAGGGACCTTATTAACATCATAAATAGCTAGAATACTTTGTAAGGATTAGTTTTTAAACTATTTTGTATAACTCCTCTTAATGATTCAAATGAATGAATGTTTGTGATATTTATTATGCATATTCATTCCAATAGATTAAGAAATTGAGTTAGGGAATTCGAGTTGGGTTTTACAATAAGAGTTTACATCTAACAGGCCTAAAAATATTAGGTTTATTAGTTGATTAAAGAGAGATTTTATTAATTAATTGATTACTTAGAGGATTGTTTCACAACTACTTACATAATTAAGAAAGGTTTTTTAGATTAGGAGATTACAAGATTAGTTCTATCTTATTCAACTAGGGAAATTTGGTTACACCATGAGAGAGGGTGACTGAAATATTAAGATATCTTGAGCAAAACATAATTTAATCAATAATATGTTAGGGAAACAAAATAGGAATGAAATTGATTCCTAATCTTTAATCCTGGATTCATAAGTTCTTGCACTTTGTTCTTTAAATTGTTATGTTTTTTTACTTTATTTTATTTTCAATTATTTCTATATGATTTTATGCCTTTGACAAAATAAAACTTACATCTTTAGGTAAGTAATCCTAATCCTTATCGGATGATGTCCATTATACTACAATTTTATGACCTGTTCACTTCTGGTATAGCATAAAACAAGTTAGTAGTTTGCAAAGCGATTAACAAGTTTTTGATGCCGTTGCTAGGGATTAGTAGCTTTAGCATCTTATTCGGTTTAAGTGATTTTGATTTAAGGATTTTGATACTGTTACTTGTGTATTTACAAGTGCATGAATACAAGGATCATAAGAAAGTCAAGTGAGATAAGTGATGAAGAGTGTTCAGACATCATTAGACAAGAGAGGGAGTTATGAAGAGCAAATCACCAAGAAATCATTCAAAAAAACAATGGAGGAAAAAGGAGAGAAAGGAGGGAACCAAAGGACCCCCATGGGCTTTATAAGGCCAAGTTTCAATGTAAATAAAAATGAATGACAAGGCCTTCTTCTGTTCAAGCCAACAACTTCGAAATTATGCCAACTCTACTCATTATGCTTCAAACTAATGTGCAATTCTATAGCTTGGTGAATGAAGATCCTAATGTCTATCTTATAAACTTCTTAAAGATTTTTTATACATTCTAATACAATAGATTTGTGGAAGATGCAACCAAGATGAGGTTGCTTCCATTAACCTAAAATGGCTAAGCCAAAATGTGGTTGAATTCTCTCAACCCAAAGAATATCACTCCACGAGCAACTTACACAAGCCTTCCTAGCTAAAAATTTTCCCGTGATGAAGACAAAAAGGATTATCAAAGAGATCTTGAACTTAAAACAATGTGATGGGGGAATCATTAAATAATGTATAAGAGAGGTTCAAGGAACTACAAAGGAGTTGTCCACACCATAACCTACCTAAGGAGTTTCTTTTGCAAACATTCTACAATGGAATGAACTAACACACGAGAAGAATTATTGATGCCATGGTTGGAGGTTCCTTAATGAGGAAGACTATAGATGCAGTCCATGATCTATTGGAGGAAATGAGAAACAATAGTTGCTTACGGTCAAATGAGAGGAGCAAGCAGGGTCTCAAGAAGCAAAAAGGGATAATTCTTATTAATTTGATGATAGCTCTTCAAGCACAAATTTTAGTCTCACCAAGTAACTAAGTAAATTACAAGGCACTTCCTTATCTTCGATGAAGGCCATGGAACTTCAATATGAGCTTTGTAGGCAAGATAGTCATGTCACCACCGATTTCTTAAAGATAGCGATTAGTGCAGTGGAGTAAGTGAACTACATAAGGGCATAAAAAAGAGGTAATAATCTATACTTCAATATTTATAATCTGGGATGGAAAAACCATCCAAATTTCCCTTAAACTAACAATACAGGTAATAATTTTAGACCACAAGACCCACCTAGTTTCTAACAAGATAGACTTAGGTATTTGGACAATAAGATGGATAAGTTGATGAATGTCTTAGGTCCCAAGTTCACTAGTCAAGATGAAGGCCAAAAGAGGATAGAATCGAAGTTCGACCAAATTGTAAAGAATCATGCATCTTCTGTCCACAACTTAACAGTGAGACAACTTGTCAATGCCTTATCAACGAGAAGTGTGGGGAGCCTTACAAGCAGCATGAAAGCCAACCTAAGGGAGCAATTGAAGGCAAACACACTTAGGAGTGGTAAGCAACTAGAGGAGCCAAGTGAGAAGGATAAAGCTAAAAAGTAAGAAAGCTGGGAGAAAGAAGAAGAGAAGGAGGAGGAGAAGCCCCATGTGCCCCACCACTATACAAGCTAAAGATCCCCTTTTGATAAAGATTTAAGAAGAATCAAATGGATGCACAAATTTCCAAATTCTTAGAGAATTTGAAGAAGTTACAAATTGACTTGTCATTTGTGGAAGCATTGGAGAATATACCCAAGTATGCTAAGTTTTTTAATGACATCCTGGCCAACAAAAGGAGTTAGGAAGATAACCAAACAGTGGCCTTAATGGAGAGTTTTAGCTCTATCATTACTAGCCATATGCCATCCAAGTTGCAAAATTTAAAGAGTTTCGTTGTACCTTACATTGTTGGGAACCTTTAATTATTTAAATGTTTATGTGATTTAAGAGCAAGTATTAACCTGATGCCTTTATCCATTTTCAAGAAATTGGGACTAGAAGATGTGAAGCTGATTTCCATGCTTATTTAATAGGCGAATTAATCCATCAAAAAGTCATATGTAGTGGTAAAATATGTGTTGGTAAAAGTAGATAAGTTTATAATTCTGGTTAATTTTTTTGTGCTTGATTTTAAAGAAGATAAGAATTGTCCATTGCTTTTAGGAATACCTTTCATAAATATCAAAAGGGCAATAATAGATATGCATGAGGGGAAGTTAATGTTAAGGATTAGAGATGAATAATTGGAATTTAGTATAAGTAAGTCCTTGAATTTTTTTATGGAATGAAATGCTTGTATAAAGATTGATGTAGTAGATAAGTGTGTGAAGGATTTAGAAGCCCAAGTTGAGGGAATCATGGAGTTGAAAGGAGATCAAATCTTAGAAGAAGAGGGGTTAGGCTAGGGGTTAAGGCAAGGCACTTTAGAGAGAACTAAAGCACCCACCATACCTTCCATTATGAGACCACCCACCTTGGAGTTCAAACCTTTACCCTCTTACGTTAGATACACCCTCCTAGGTAAGGATCACACATTGCCCAGTATCATATATAATCAACTTGATTTAGAGCAAGAGGGGTATGGCAGTGGAGACTATCAAGAGGAGGATAAGAGCCATAGGTTAGAAAATTTAATATATTAGAGGTATTAATCCCAATGTAGTGTTGCACAGAATCAATCCCAGGGGGTGCAAGAAAGTGAGAGAAAGGGAAAGGAGGCTTAATCTTATCAAGCAAGAGTTTATGAAGAAGTAATTACTAAAGCTGTTGGATGCAAGACAATTTATCCAATTTCGAATAAATAGTAGGTGAGCCTAGTGCAATGTGTACTAAAGAAGGAAGGCACGATGGTGACAAAGAATAGAAAAGGAGAGAAGATTTCTACTAAGATAAACATCAAATGGAGAATTTACATCGACTATAAGAGGGCTTGTATATGGTTAAAGGAGGCAAAATAAAGGGGGACCATATTTTTTGGAGAAGCCCAGCAAGCCACGATCATGGCAGAGGGAGGCACCATCATGTGTCCATGATCGTGGAGCATCAAGATCGTGGACAGTGAGTCATATTGACTTGTGATTTTCCCCTCACCCCAAGCCCTAGTCTTCATTTTTTTCATCATTTCTCTCACTAAGAGCACCACCCACACTCCCAAATGTTATAGTTCTCTTAATTTTTCACCCAAATCTTAATATTTTTTCCATTTTCCACCAAATCTCCACTAAATCTCAAAAATTCCGCATCTTGAATATCATAAATCAATTTTTCGACACTTTTCCTTGCATCTTTCTCGCTAATTTTATGTCTTTTCTCTCTCTTGCGTTCTTTTGTAGGTATTTAAATTCTCCATGGCTCTAATAATCAAGAAAGCCATGAAGAAAGCCAATCTTAAGTGGAAAATAAAAACTTTTAGGCAAGGATTCCAAGGTATGCTCAAGATTATAGAGCTTTATTTCTATAAGGCTTTCTAAATCTTTCAAGCTAAACCATTAGTAGCTTTTAAGTATTTTAATTTCCAAATCTTGTTTTACTTGGGCTTGAAAGACAAAATTGAGAAATTAGGTAAGAGAATGTTTTGGTAGACATTCATATATAGTGAATATTCCATATTTCATGAATTAATTCTTGAATTCTCCTACACACTTCAATATGATGGTAGGAAATTAGAGGAATCTTGGTTTAGATTAAGAAGAAAGCCTTATAGATTGAATTATGACACTATGAAGGACATTTTTGGCTTCCTTAAGATCAAAATTGTTGAAGTTCATCCACAATTCAATGTTAATGATTTTTTTTAAAAAAATAGTAAGCATAGATGAATTTAATGTAAGGACTGCAACCAACTTATAGATTCGGATTCCCAAATATCTTTTTTTACATAAATTTGTGTGTCATACAGTTTTCAATAAAATGAAAAGCAACAAGTGTTCAGCTAGGGAGTTGTTTATTTTGTGATGCATGGATACTAACCGAAAGGTGTGCACTTTTAACTCATATATTTCATTCAATACGTAATTCCATTACTAAGAAAAACAACTTTTTAGGTATATGTTTTATTATACCTATAATTTCTCATCATTTTATTGTGAATTTAGATGGTCTCACCTAAATAAAATTTGAATATTTTGATCCTTTATACTTACAAAAGGCTGAGATCTTGGATAACAATTTTATGGCACTCCAAGATTTTAACATTGAAATTTCTTTCAAACACAAGAAAGGGAAAGCACCATCAACTTCTTATCCATAATAAGAGGAAGATGGACTCTCCCTTGGTAGCTACACTAAGGACGGAGAGGGGTGGGAAGAAGTGTTAAATTTCATAGACAAGAAGCACAAAAGGATGGAGCAACAAGTGGAAACAATGGAGAGCCACATGGGTACAATGGAGACCTAAATGCAACAAGTGCCTAAGAATCAACATTATCAAACCAAGAAGCTTTTAAAGTTCTTCCAAGTTCAAAACATCCATGAGCCATCACCAACTTTATTGCCACCACCTCACCCCCACCATAAGCCCTTCTTACTCTTTTTATCTTTTATGTTTTATGTTTTTTTAATGATTTTTGTGTGTGTGTGTGTGTGTTTTTTTTTTTTTTTTGTTCCTTTACTTTTGTTCCTCCTTTCCATATTAAGGTCAATATGTTGTCTAAGTGTGGGAAGGTAGTACATACATTGTGCTACGTTAATTTGGTATTACTATTTTAACTCAAATAATTTAATCAATTCACATCCAATTTCAATTCAAATCCAAATCAACTTAATGGCAGTGTACCAATCACAAATAATGAAGAGAAGCATAATTAAGACTCCGAAATGTCGAACCCATAGAGAACTGATTATATGAACTTCTAAGGCAATTAGATTACAATTATCTAAGGAAACTCAAGGCTTAAACTTAAAATGTTAGTTGGATTCAAGGCAAACTAAAAACACCTAAATTAAACTTAAGGACTTTCCTAGCAATGTTATGGATCCCTAATTAAAGTAAAATTACCAAATTGATTAATAAGCTAAGGATTAGGACCAAAATGGCTTCAATGAATTATGGATTGGAATACTTAATCTAAGGCCTTCATTAACTCAAAGCATAGCTATGGTTAAATCTATGTCTTTTCTCTAACCATCCTAAATTGATCTTTGGTTATTTCATCAATTAACAGGAATTAGGGTTAAAGTTCAAGAAGTTATAATCCTAAATTTCATTCAAGATTAGTGCTCTCATAATAACTAAGGTAGATTTCTCTGATCCAAATATTAAACCATGTTGTTTACAGATTTTTCTAATGATTTAGGTAGAGATTGTCAGATCCTAAACCAATTATGATCTTATTCTAATTGGCCAACCTAAAATAAGCATTAAACGCTCACATAAACAAAGATTATGATCCAAACTTATGATAAAAACTCACTCAAGGCATCATAGAATCTCTCCTAAGCTAGAATTAAGCTTCAAACATCACATACATACAAGAAATTTGGATTGAAATCAAAACAGTCCATGTTCATGCATGTATATGAATAAAAGACATAAAATAAGTGAAAGAAGGGATTAGATTTCACCAAATATTTCTCTAAAGTGTTATACAACCTTCAAACACCTCAACAAACTCTTATGAATCCTTAAAACAACTTGGAAATCACATGAACAAAGTTGGAAAAGGAAGAATAGAAAATTAACCCTAACATAAGGAAGAAAAGAGAAAACCTAAGCTAAATCTCTTAAGTGGAGACTCTAATATGTGTTAATCTCTACAAAAATAGGTTCCCTGGCTTCTTGTATATGTCCCCTACAAGTAGGAATCAAGTGGACAAATTACAGCACAAGTTGGAGCAAGTTTCAGCTGGAAAATGTGTGACTGCTGACTAAAACGGCGCTTGAAGAACATTTAAATATCGCTGTTTAAATCCCACTGTTTTGGTCCCAAAGTTTGAGTAAAACTCAGTGTCGTTTTAGTCCCAAATAAGGGTGCACATGCATGAAAATATCATCAAAAACTATATCAATTTAGCACTTATCACATTGCATTTTGTATGTCATTTTGTTGTGAACATTCATTTCCTACATGGAATTGCATAGGTTGTGTCCATTTGGTTGAATGCAAAGATGGCATGACATTGAATGGAATTGGTTTAACTAGGAATAAGGTTATTTGAGTATTGAAGAAATATGACCTTATAAAGTTTACTTGTGATTGTCTTTCCATTGAAATTGCAAATTAATTAGGATATTGCATTCCTTTTCTTACCTTTTTGACATTTTTCAAGAGAAAATTTATATGAGAATTTGACTTAATTAGTAGGCTTCAATAGTGATCATTCATAGAGAGAATTGATTAAAAATTAGTGACTTATATTCATAACATAAATTAAATAAGCAATTCAATTCCTATAATTCAATTCCTACTCTACTAACTCCTAAAGTGACAAACAAATCAAAAGAAAAAGAAGTTAAGAGTATAGCCAGCCAAAGACTAGTTGTGAGTTGTGATTTAACCAAGTAATCGGTACCCCACAAAATGTATACCTTCATGTAAAAAGTCCAAATGATTCTCTAACCTTACTAAAAGAACATCACCAAGTTGAGTAACCAAAGGTATGTACCTAAAGATGTGCACAATCACGTAAAAAGACTAGGTGGTTGTTCTTAGCCAATGTAAAAAAAGTTTAAATGAAAAAGGTTAAACCTATGGATCTTTTCTCTCAAACTCAAGAAATTTCATGAGTGATTGCTCAGTGATAGCCTACCTTCCACTTAGTACTTAGACATAGTGCATACTTACAAATACCTTAGAACTTATTTGTTTTGTGTGCCTTGCACTTGAAGTTTTGCTTGAGGGCAAGCAAAGGTTTAAGTATAGGGAAGTTGATAGGTGTGTATTAGGATATGTTTTCTTAGTTGTAAAATGTGTTAATTTGAATGTTTAGGTCAATATTGTTATGTTTTGGACTTAGATTTATATTTTTTTTATTACGTTATCATTGTTTTATGTTTTATGTGTTTGTGATGATTTTAGGCATGATTTAGACTTTATTTGTATGGATGCTTAATGTGGTATCATTTGGAGTTGAAAGGAAGAAAAGGAGTGAAGAAGATGAAATAAAAGTGGACTAACAACTGTCCATGATTGTGCCAAAAAGAGAAGCAAACCACAGTCCATAATATAGCTCATCACAAACTACTATCTAATAAACCTAACTAAATCTTCTATGCCATAGGGCGAGCAAGGATCGATTCCACAAGGAGCTATAGTGCAATTGTAATCTTCAATGTTGTGAAAATAAAAGTAAAAAGCCCTAATGTGATGAAAGTCAAACAATGTAAATAAGACTAAAGGAGCGAAAGAAAAAAAAAAGAGCACAAACATAAAGAAGCAAGTAACAATACTAATAAAGCGAGTAAAAGATATTATTGGGATTCCAAGAAAGACAATTGATCCTTGAAACTAAATTAATTATATTCTAGTTAAATATTAAAACCTATAGACTTAGGTACGACCCTCGCCCTTACTCCTCCAACTATAGCTAACTTTGATATGATCTAAAACACACCCCTAACAGCACAATAACCCAAGATACGATCTCTATATTTGATTTTGTAGTAGCATGAGTAACTAAAGAGAAGTTAACATAAGCTAGGACCTCACATATGCAAATCATGCAACTTAAAGAATTAAAACCCTAGGTTAAATTGATCAAGTCTTAATTACAAGTTTAATTAACCTATTGCTACTTATAGAATATTTTAATGACAATTACGATCAATAACTCAAACCTAACATTTAAACTAGAAATTATCCCTATGGTGATCAAGCCTATAAATAATCTTTCAATTCAACCTAAGCCTAGAAATATAATATCCCTTAAAACCCAATCATATTCTCACAATTAAAATGCCTTCATACCTTTAATACCTTCTAACCTAAAGGAAATTAACCACATATGGTAAATAAAAAACATATATTCTGAACTTAGCAATAACATAATGAAAGTATGATTAAATTACTAGAAATCAAGATAGAACAACATATTAAATGAAAACCCAAAGTTTTACACTAATATTCAATATAATCTAGCCAAAAACATGAAACCCAATGTCTATAATCAAAGAAAGAAGCTATAACACTCTAAAACTACATAAAAACTAACTCTAAGTGATCTAGAATAGAAAAGAAAGAGCAATCCTCAATTACAAAGTAAGAATAAGGCAAAAACTCCAATAAATAGATTAAAACAAGAAGAACGATGTAAGTTGCTATTTTTATGTGTGTGACTGACGAAAACATCTTCAATCCTTCCTTAAATAGGTCCCAATCAGGTTAGACAACATTTTGGAGTGTAAAAGTCAACTTTTCCCTCATATTTTTTGTTTATAACACCTTAATTGGTGGGTCATTGGGGTAAAACAGTGGGTTGTTCATTTAGGATTCTAGAGAAAGGACTTAAACAAAAGATGGCTTGGACTTAAATGATACCACTAAGCTTCTATAGTAACCGCCATTTAAGTCCATGTTAGGTGCTTCTTGCTCTATTTCTTCCCCAAACTTTGCCTTTTAGTTTTGAACATGTGTCAACATATTCAATCTATCATCCAACACAAATTGAGGATTTTATCTTTAAAATAGGTAATAAATCATATGAAATCACATAGAAAAACATAATAAAACACATCCCTATCAACGATCATACGTCACGAGACCTCTAGCTCCATTCGAGTTTTTAAGTGATGCAAGGTTATATGATGTTTTGGCATTTTTAACCTAGGAGCCACCAAGCAATCATTAGGAACTTGCCTAAGTGGAAAAAACTAGGTTTGGGGCTTTTAAAGTTGGAAATCAAGATCAATCATCCATTTGCTTGAACAACACACCAACTTTCCAAATTTTCTAGCATTATAGAGCAAAGAGAAGAGTGCTTAACTTTAACTAGTCTTATTTCTTCTTTTATTTTACTATCTTCTTGTATAGAGAATATGTTAGTGAATTTATTAACATCATGAGTGGCTGAACTATTTTGTAGGGATTGCTTTTTAAACTATTTTGTTGAACTTCTCTTAATGATTCAATGAATGAATGTTTGTGATATTTGTTATTCATGTAACTTGTAATAGATTGAGAGGCTGACCTAGGGAATTTATTTTAGGTTCTACAATAAGAGTTGGAACCCAACAGACTTACAAATATCAGGTTTATTAATTGATTAAAGAGAGGTCTTAATTAATTGATTGATTGATTTCCTATAAGATTGATCCACAACTCGTTGGGTATTTAGGAAAAATTTGTAGATTAAAAGATTGCAAGGCTAATTCTATCTTACTCAACTAGTGAAATTTGGTTACACCTTCGTAGAGGGTGACTGAAATATTAGGATATATTGGGACAAACATAATTGAATCAATAATACAAAGGAAACAAAATAGGAATAAAAGTGATTCCTAATCATTAATATTGAATTCACAAGGTCCTGCATTTTAGTCTTTAAATTATTATGTTGTTTTACTTTAGTTTATTTGTATTTATTACTATTTGATTTTATGCCTTAGAAAAAAATATAAATTAAATCATTAGGTGACTAATCCTAATCCTAATCCTAATCCTTGTAAGATGATATCCAATACATTACAATTTTATAACTTGTTCACTTAT
>JAOXYD010110799.1:0-11472 GCA_028565735.1 Pinacopodium congolense
TCCTTAAATCCTAAACCAGGCATTAGAGGTAGCTTTAAGTAAAATGTGTTCTTGGAGCTTCAATCAACATTTTAAGTATTAAAAATTGAAGTAAAAACTTTAGTGCATGCTTGAGACCTTAAGAAAAATGTTTATTATGATTTTGAAGCAATAAAATTAGATTTTAGCAATAAAAACTTAGATTGAATGATCATAACACAAATTTAGACAGATTTGAGGTATGTTAATAAATGATTTTAAACCAAACAAATTTCAATTTTAAAAATACAAAAAAAAAGATCAAAATGATTATTAACTATCCAAACATAAACCAGACATTGAATAAGACTTCAAATAAGATATAAAACATATATCAAGATTTTTAATTAATAAAAACATTCAATTGATTCAAAATATAATAAGTAACCTTTATTATAAAACCTTTTCATTCTTTAACAACTTAAACTTTCCAATAAACATTTTATAAACTTTCACAAATTGAAATTCAAATCATAATTATATTCAAACAATTTTAGGCACACATATATAACTTCAATACAAAATTTAATTCATTTAAAATCATTGAGAGGCATACACTAAAACAATTCATCATATTACTACTTGATTATGAAACATTTAGCCTATATGCTATTCCAATTCAATTCCTAATAAGCCAAAGCCATAATCAAATTCATTTTATCACTAAAAATACAATTCAAATCCTATATGCAAATGTGAAAATATGATATGCAAATGTTAGAGCCCTTTTCAAGCATGGATTAAGATCAAGAAGACTTACAACTTAAAACCCCTTTCTTAAACCCATCTAAACTTGATCTTCATTCTCTTGATCATCAATCTTTATCCTTTGATCCTTGATCATTCAATGTTTGAGCTCTTAAGCTCTTCTACCTTAGCTCCATAAAGATCTTGCCCTCTAAATATTAGCCTAGCTTATAGATTCATAAAAACTTAAATAGTAGTAAGAATAATGTTTTGTCATCATCAAAACACATGATTGGAACCTCTTTGGTTTAACATACTTAATATACAAAACAAAATATGTATGGCTTTACTATTTAACGAAATTGATCTCCTATCATGTAATTTCCACTCTTCTTTTACCTTATGCATTCTTTGACCACTTTTAAATTTAGTGGGAACATAAGGCTCGTGACTAGCAATGCCCTATATCTTAACATTTTTTGCTATAAGAAAAAATTTCATCCTAGTCTTCCAATAAAGGTAATCATTTGCTTTACTAATGCTTTATACCTCTTACTAGACGAACCTATCAAGTATGCCATAAGAGATCTTTTTCTCATAAATGTGTTTGAAATTAATCAAATTAAGGTGAGCCTACCTCTGATACCAATTGTTAGTCCTAAGGCACTCAAGAGAGGGGGGTGAATTGAGTGTTATAAAACTTTAAACCTAATATGAAATTTTAAACATTTCAAAACAAATCCAAAACTAAAGGAAGCTCCTAAGCCAAACTCAACCAAGCTTAATTTGGATCCAAAGTAACATGATACCAGAATAAAATAATAACTTAATTATCAATAATGTGGATATAGATTATTTGTCTAAATGATACAAATGTCCACAAAATTCAATCACCTAATCAACTATAGTATAAGAATAAATCAAAGATATAAGTACCATTGTTTCAATTTCCAATGACACAAATGTCAAGCTATTTAAGTGTCAATAAATCAATTATACATTCATTAACACAATAAGGAGTTTAAGGAGGAGAGAACATACAAAGATTAGTAGTTTGGCAGTACTAACGTTGCTTACTCTACTCCCAATGATGTTAGATTTTGCACTATCACCTATGTAGTAAATACAAATCTTCTTCAATAGGTAAAGAGTAATTCTTCTTTGTTAAAGGTGAAGAGCAACCTGATACCAATCTTTTTTAGGTAAAGAGCAACCTATATAAGTTGACCTATAAAAGAGAACAAGAACATATTTATAAAGATGTTTCACTTGACATAATAAACTAAGGACTATTTAGTGTGTAAAATTAAATTAATGCACAATTACTCTATGTAAGCCTTAATAAAACTTAATATGATGATCTTCCAGCTCAAAAATCATATTTAAACCACTAAATATTAAAATATATGAAAAATAAAAAATTTAGAGATATAGATATCTTAGGTTCTTTAATTTTTTATGTAAAACCAATCAATTAATAGTATAATAAAGCCAAGAAAAACATTAAAGCATGCCTTAGGTACTTAATCAAACATAGAACACTTAATTATTTACAAAAAAACTAAATTGGAAAATTAAGTAACCTAATTGAATAAGAAATAATCTAAACTATTGACATATTTGAGTATATAGTGTTATAAAAATTAAAACTTAATCTAAAAGTGAAATTAAATGATAAATATCGATTCATAACATTCTTAAGACCTTAAATATCTAAGGAAAAACAAATCCAAGGCTCAGTAACAAGGCTAGAATGTATAAATAGAATGGTAAACATAAGGTATATATGAAACTTAAAGCACTTAAGTTTATACACAACTTCAATATGTAAATCTTGTATAAAACCAATAATTAAAAGCTTAAGACATGACTCAAACAATTTTATATGATAATATAGAGTTAAAATAAGGGTTTAGAAGCACAAAACCATAAACAGAGGCCGCAAGACTAGATTGAGAGAGATAAGAACACTAAAGTTTGAAAATTTTGATGAATTTGTATTTGTAAACTCAAAACACTCTCTAAAAAATTTCTTGAATATTTTGGATGGCTACTGAGGGTCAGTTAGGATGCATGAAATCCTTTAGAACATTTGACTATTCATTGGAATTGAGATATTATTGGAATTGAAAAGAAAAAGGAAAGTTTTGGTTGCCTAATATAATTTTGCACCCAAGAAACCATTTTAAAAAAATCTTAAACAATCCAAGCTTAATTATTTTGATTAAAAAACATCACACATACATTTTAAAACATTTCTAATTTTTCCCCAACATTATATTTAATTTAAAACAAGTTTTAAAGTATAAGTTAAAAGCCTTGTTCAATTACTACATTAATTCAAGTATTAATTAAAAACTTTGTGAAAACATTAAAAACATATGAAATGCATGAGTGAAAAAATTAAACCTATAGAATATATGAACTTCAAGTGATACTTACACATGCTTAAGATTAAGAATAAAAGGTCTTTAATCCTCCATAATGTTTGACTTTATTTTTCCTTCAATTATGGGTTCCAAGTCCAATCTTTCATCATTATATAACCTATCTTTTGACCTTGCATCAAACATTTAAAAAATAAGTAGATTATATGTTTTATTATCATCAAATTAAAGATTGAAACCTCCCTTGATTCAACAATAAGGATGTTAAGGTTGATTTTCAATATAAGAGCTTGTTCACCTCTTTCTTTCCTTTAGTTCCAACATGTCCATGTACACTTCATTATATGAATTGTATTTTTCCACTTTGTTCTATGTAAGTTATTTCAAACTTTAAAGATATCCTTGGTAGTTAGGCTTTTGCTACAATACAATTCTTATCATGATTCATCCTCTTTTTCATGATATATTAAAGATCCACTTGACTAATTTATAGTCATACTACTCATATCTTAGATTGTTCAAACCACTACCATATAACTATATTTTAAATTAGGGGATCATACGACCTTATCCACAACTTGAACAATTTGAATGGATTCATAACCTTTACTATTTGATTCGCCACAACTAGGACTCTTATTAAGTACTCTTGAAATGGATTTACCATCATTTATTAAGAGTGCCTAAAAATCAATCCTTAGAATTTGAAGTTCCACCATTTTTACCTTGTTAAATCCCATTATCTAATCTTAGAGAGTTTTTAAGTATTTTTTAATGTGAATTTATCGACTATTTTTTCGAAATTTTATCCATTCAAACATTGACAGATGATGATAAATGCACTTCAATCCTTTTTCCTTTCCGTTTTCAAGTTTTCATTTTTGTCTTAGGTGAAGCTTGCCTCATCTTTAAGCTCTATTAGCTTTATTAACTACATCTTATAAATCATGTGAATCGATAATGACCTTTATTATAAGAGCCAAATTCTCATAATTAAGTTTGGAAAGTTATAGATAATAAAGGATACAAAGGCTCCTTTTGATGTCATAGATGGCTCTTATATAACTTTACAAAAAATAATAGACTCAAAAACAATTACATATTAACAAAAACGGTAAAATAAGAGTAGTAATAACAATGATATTTTTACCTCATATAAAATGAAATATTATATGGCTATATATAAAGTCAACTAGGAATTCTAGATTCCTTAATTTAAAGTAACTTAATGTTATAACATAGAAAGGAAAATATTTTTGACAATAAAATAAAATATGTACAAAAGTAAAAATTGATCAATTTTCATCATAACTTTTTAACATAATTTTAATTGACTTAATGTTGAATTCATATAAACGTTAAATATGTAACTTCTAAATCACTTGAATTTATTAAGATTTGATTAGTCAAATATTTTTCAAAATTATTGTAAATTTTCAGAAGTTTAAGTTTATTTCTAACGTTTATAACTATTAGTAGAGAAATAAGGAAGTTTGTTCAAAGGCAAAAACTATTATTTCAACCCTAATTTTTTCATTAATATTCAGGTTAAATTATAGAAAGTTTAAAACGAATTATAACATTTGAAAAACATTTTAAAAGAACCTTAACACTTTAAAAATATTAAAAAAGAACATGACTCTCTTTTCTATTGAATCCCATCTATAAGTGACACATCACTCTTTAATTGTTTCAAAATAAATTTATGAGTCCTAATAATGTCATATGGAAGCTATGTAACAATGTGGGATTTATAAAAATTCTAGATCAATCAGAGAGTGACACATGTCACTACCATGTGTTATTTAATAACAACGGTTAATAGAAAAGGGGATTAAGGTCTACGTGTCACTTAATAATGAAGGTTAATAGAATAGGGGATTAAGGTTTTCTTTGAAAATTGTTAAAATTTTATTATTCTTTTTAAATATTTCTAATATGTTAGGATGTGACTTCAACGTTAATGAAAATGTTGTGGTTAAAATGGTGGTTCTTGCCTAGGAAGAATATGATTATATACATATATGGATAGATAATATAGTACAAATATTAATGTAAGAAGAAAATAGCACAAGAATAAAAAAAAAACATGCTTTGGACTTGGAAAATGGATAAAATGATTATGAGAATTAAGAGCATATTTGGTATCACTTCTCGTTTCTGTTTTTAATTTTTGTTTTTGTCCATATGTGTTGGTTTCTGTGATATTTTTTGGGTTTCTGTGTTGTATTAGTATGTAGTCTTTTTCGATTTTTGTGCTATTTTTATTGGTTTCTGTGTTTTAAAAAATAGAAAAAAAAAACAAGAAACAAAAGTATAACCAAACATCCCCTAAGAAGTAAAGAGAAGCTGAGTATAAATCGTGTAAGCCCTAAGTCACCCAAGAGGTGAAGTGAAACCTTTAAAATCTTACTTATCACAAAGAGAGTGAAGAGTAACCTTACAAATATTATTTAACAAGGGTTAAGGGGAATCCACAAAATCTTATTTAAAAAAGGGTCAAGAGGAACCCAATATAATCTTACTTAAGACGGTGAAGAGTAACCCTTAACTTAAAATCAATTTCAACAAGTTGGTTCCCACAATCCAACCCCCAAACTTAGGCAACCTAAACCTTAATTCAAGTTTTTATAGCGAAAAAATATCTAGATAAAAAAAACAATGCAAGATAGGGGCTTAAATGCTTAAACCTTATGCATTATTTAATGCTAAACTCTTATGCATTCTTTAATGATCACAAATAGCATAAATCAATCCAATTCACAATCAATAATCGCAATAAATCAAATCTTGCTTGTTATAGATCAAAAGTAACCTATCAACTTTATTTTAATGGTAAATAGTAGCCTTTAATCAATAACTACAACTAGAAAAATCAAATTCCCTGAATAAAGTAACCAAGCACACCTTTATTGGTATATCAATGAAGCAAATGCAATAAAAATGTTTTTGCAACATCTTGAGAGAAATAAACAATATAAAAAGTCTCCTAACACTTTAAAAGATCGTAAAGAATTAATTAAAAAAACAAAAATTTATTTTAATGAAATAAAAAATCATATTAAAATAAGATGAACATAAGCTGTCAATTTATGTAGTGTTTATGTTGTAACTCCAATAAATCAATGTTTCTATCCTTTTAAAAGGCATAAAATCAATACTAAAACCTACTGAAACTTTATTCAAACAATCAACAACATATTCATATAATAAAAATGAAATTAAATCATGAAATTAAAAGATTTAATCATGAACAAAGCATGAACTATCAAAAATAGATAGCTTAATGTTCTACCTTAAAAACAAATAATTCTAACCTTTTAAAATCATGAAAATAGGTTCAACAACTTCTTGAGAGTTCAAGAGATAGAAATAGAATGAATCAAAGGAAAGGAAAATGAAACCTGAAATGTGCCTTTGTGAGCTTCAATCTAACAAAATAATCACTTAAAAATCCAAATGTTAGCTCAAGGAAATAGGTAAGTATCAAAACAAAATGGAAAGAACATTTATAGCTTTAGAAACAGATTTAAAATAAGAAATCCTAAGATGTATGTAAGAGAGCAAGAAAAACAGGACAAATTTTTTTAATATGAATTTGTAGGTTAAAATTTTTGATAATATTGAACTAAGGATGGTTCTACCCGATTTTGATGATGTCAAAACACTCATTCTACTAATATTTTTGCTTAAGTGTTTTTAAAGATAGGTATGTTGAAAAAGAAGAGGATTAATTAACCAAGGACGTATTAACACAGCTAAAGACCGAAGATCGATCGACCGAACACAGCGTTGAAGGAAGCATCGACCGACTGAAGGATGATCGGTTAACAGAATCATGAAGGTTGGTCGACCGAACAAATGTCTAGAGAAGATCGGGTAACTGAATGCATCAAGACTTGGAGATTGGCCGACCGAAGGAAGACTGGTCGATCGAATATTGGCCATTAGTCAACCGAATGAACAAGTTTAGAAGATTGGTAGATTAAACATGGCCTATCAGTCGACCAAACTAAGTGCAACGGTCACATTACACAACGAATAGAAGATTTACCCAACGGATAGAAAATGTATACAATGGTCAAAAGGAATAAATTCACCAACGGATAGTTGAATAGTTTTGACAGTATAAATAGCAGTGAAGTGAAACAAGAAAGACATAAGTTACGAGCTTAACAAGTCTGATCAAGTGTCTTGAGAGTTTAAGGTGTATAAGTGTTTAAGAGTGCTTTACTTATCAAGTTTATGTGAGATTTGTGTTCTCTCTACTAATGAAAAGGTTCTTTGTCATGGTAAAGGTTATTATTGATCCTTTAAAAAGGAGTATTTCGAGGTTATTTTAAAGCCTATTAAAAGAACTTGTCTCAAGGTTATTTTTGAACCTTGAAAAAGGATAGTTGGTTATCCTTGAGTTAAAAAGGATTTGTAAGTTGTTACATTTTTCAAATTTGTATTTCTTATTAAATTTTAAATAATTTCAAGTACTCTTCATATTATTTGTTTCATAATTATTTTATTTAGCTTCGGCAAATTTACTGTTAGTTTTATTCTTGTGAGTTAACTTGAAATTTTAGTAAAACTTAATTTACCCCCTCTTATGTGTCATTTAGGGCCAACAATTGATATCAGAGCATAAGTCTCACGTTGAGTATAAATTCTAACGAATTTGTGAGAAAAGACAAAATGGTACATTTCATGAATAATGTTGGTTCTTCACATAACTTATATGGTCATAGTCCACACAAAACACCTTATTTCGATGGCAATAGTTACATGTATTGGAAAAATAGGATGAGATCCTACCTTATCGAAGAAAATATAGATTTATGGATAATGGTATGTCAACCTTATACATTGCCTACCAAACTCATAGGAAATGATTTAGTTTTAAAGAAAGAAAATAAGTGGAACTTCGATAAAAGGAGTTCAATATCCTTGAATAATAAGGCTATGCATATTTTATATTCTGCCTTAAGCATGGAAGAATACAATAGGATTGCCATGTGTGAAACTTCATATGATATATGGCACACTCTTGAAATTACTCATGGAGGTACAAATCAAGTGAAAGGGACCAAAATAGTTATGCTTATTCATGATTATGAACTTTTTCATATGATGCATGATGAGACTATTTCTTCAATGTATGCTTGTTTCAATAATATTATTAGTGCACTAAAAGGTTGAGGTAAGACCTACTCGAGTGTTGAGTTATGTAGTAAAATCCTAATGTTCTTACCAAAGAAATGGGAAACAAAAGTGACGATGATACACAAAATAAAGGACCTCAACACACTCCCTATCAATGAGCTCATTAGATTACTCTTAACATACGAGAAGAGGATGAAAACCATTTAAGAGGAACAAGAGGCACCAAGGAAGAAAAATGTGGCGTTTAAGGTAAACAAAAATGAGGAGAGAGACAATAAAGAATCGTAGATTGGAAGTGAGAATGAGGAGCTCACATTCATTACAAGAAGGCTAAAGAAGCTCATGCGAAATACCTTAATGCGTAAAAAAGGTACATCTTACTTAAAATATAAATTGTCTAACACAACATGTTTTGAGTGTGGTGAAAAGGGTCCTATAAGATTGCAATTCCCCCACTTACAAGAAGAAGAAGGTAAAGTTGAGAAAAAGGAAAAGAAGGAGTGGCAGAAAGAAAAGAAGGACTTCAAGGAAAAGAAAGCATTGAAAGCCTCATGGTTCGAATTGAGCGATTTTGAAGAAGAAGAAGTGGCCAACATGTGCTTTATGGCACACAATGAGGTATGTCCTTCTTTTACTTAAGATGAATGTGGTTATATATGTGATGAAGTTCTAGAACATATAGAAGAGTTAACCAAAAAGAAAAAGGAATTGTATGATAAATATAAGAAAGCCTTAAAGGAACTCGATATATGTAAATCAGAAAATAGTGACCTTAAAAAAGATATGACTTTAATTAATAAAGACAACAATGAGCTAACAAATTAAAATAGGTCTCTAAAGAAATAAATTGAATCCTTTAAAGAATCACTTGAAAATTTTAACCAGGGAAAAGAAAAACTAGATACATTATTAAGTGTTCAAAAGTTCGGAAATGATAAACATGGTTTGGGGTATTGTAAAGAAAAAGGGGCATCTACTAGTAAGATTGTTTATGTGAAAGCAAAGAACATAGAATGTATATACTCATAAGAATGTTCAAAATGCACATAATAGACCGTAACCTAAGCATCATGCATTCAAATAGACCTTAAAACCTATAAAATTCTCCTAACATCGATTTAATGATAAAAAGATCTTCAGGTGTCCTAGAAAAATTTTCAACAAAGTTTATATAAAGATCTTAGATATAGATCATGGATATGTTTCTTATTTCTGTTATGACCGACTAAACAAATTTTTAAATGGTTACAAAAATAACAATTTTTACAAGGCAAAAACTATTTGGATTCCTAAAACTAGATAAATATTGTTTTTTATTTTCAAATTTTTAGGTTTAAATTTTACTATTTATATGTTTGTTATTTTCACTGTCTTAAGAGGATCGGTCAACCGAATGTATAACATCAGTTAACCTAAGGTTGTTCAGTTGACTAATAGACAAAGCTTTGGTGTTCAGTCAACCGATGTAGCTGGTTCGATCGACCGATAGGTCAAAATCATCGTTTTTATCTCGTAATTCATCATATCATATTCCTTAATATACGTGTCATTAATATACCTACTTAACTTATATTTGAGAGTTTTAATTGTGTAATTTTTTCTTTTAACGCATGAATTAGGTATACAAACACTTAAGGATCCTAGATAAGATGGGTACCTAAAATTATTTTTATTTGTCTTATAGGAAAAGAGAAGAAACAAATGGCACATAGACAACAGATATTCACAACATATGACTGGGGATCCTTCACAATCACCACCAAGAGAAAGGATGGAGGATCCATCACGTTTGGGGATAATGTCAAGGGTAAGATAATTGGCATTGGTTAAGAAGGTAAAGATAACTATCCATTAATCGATAATGTCTTACTCATTGAAGGTTTGCAACACAACTTGCTAAGTGTAAGTCAATTATATGATAAAATCTACAAAATTAGTTTCATAAGAGATGAATGTGTTGTCACTAAGATAGATAATGATAGTGTCATATTCTTAGGAAAACGGGAAGGAAATATTTACATCATTAATCTATATTGTGTTACTAACCTTAAAGATAAATGTTTAATTTCTTTGAGTGAATGCGCTTGGACTTGGTACCGACAACTCAGACATGCAAGTATAAATCTCCTCTCAAAGCTCAACTCAAAGCAACTTATTAGAGGACTTCCAACAATAAAGTACGAGAAAGACAAAATCTACGGAGCATGTCAAATGAAAAAATAAGTAAGAAGTTCATTTCAAAGGAAGAAATCGGTATCATCTTCTAGACCCCTTGAATGACTTCATATGGATTTGTTTGGTCCTACTAGAGTAGCTAGTTTAGGAGGAAAATCGTATTCATTTGTAATTGTCAATGACTTTAGTCGTTTCACTTGGGTTTTGTTTTTAGGCTCAAAAGATGAATGTTTAAAATTCTTTGTTAGTTTTGCAAAGAAAATAAAAAATGAAAAATCTTTATCTATTACATCTATTATAAGTGATCATAGTAGAGAATTAAAAAATGATATGTTTGAATGTTTTTGTGATGATCATAGAATTGCGCATAATTTTTCTGCACCTAGGACACCTCAACAAAACGGTGTAGTAGAAAGGAAAAATAGATCTTTACAAGAAATGACACGAATTATGATAAATGAGTATGATTGGCTAAAATATTTTTGAGCCGATAGGGTGAATATTAGAAATAAGCTAGACAAAACTCCTTTTGAACTTTTGAACAGTAAGAAGTTAAAAATTAGTCATTTCAAAGTGTTTGGTGGCAAATGTTATATCTTGAACATTAGAGATAGTTTAGGAAATTTTGATTCTAAAACTTATGAAGGAATTTTCTTAGGATATTCCTTATTGAGTAAAGCATATAGAAATTTGATATCATTTTATTTGAGATCACATTGAACTCGAATTTGTTAACACATTGCATCAATTAACGGACATCTTTACTAAACCATTGTGTGAAGATCATTTTTGTACTGTTAGAAGAGAAATTGGATGATCAATGGTTTATCTCCTTAACTATTATGTTTACACCTATTATGATGATTCCAAAAAGGGGGAGAAGTATACATGTTTTTAGGGGTAGAAGTATGCATATTTTTAGGGGGAGATGTTCTTGAATTCTTGTTTAATTTAGGGGGAGCTACATATGCATGAAGTAAGGGGGAGTTAGTGAGATTTGACTTGATTATATTGTTTAAATCATTTAGTTTTGTCGTTAACAAAAAGGGAGAAA
>JAOXYD010110810.1:0-11472 GCA_028565735.1 Pinacopodium congolense
TATTTAGATAAATCTAAGAATTATTGACTATCTATCTAAAGACTTGGTCAAAGATAATTCAAATTTTGAATTATTTCTAACAGATACATATTGGGATTAGTAAACAACTTAGGTGGCTTATTAAAACTTTCAAACTTAAATTTTTTCTTTTTCTTCTTCTCTCAAGCTCTCTCTCTTCTATCATCTCCTCTCTTAGCCCTCTCTCTTTAATCATCTCCTCTCTCAGCTCTCTCTTTGGTCATCTTCTCTTTTAGCTCTCTCTCTTCTATTATCTTCTCCTTTATCTCTCTTTCTTTTTCTTTCTTTTCATTCTCCACTAATACCTACTTTCCTTTTTCTTCTAGCTTCACTCTTTTAGTTTCAACCTCTCTTCTACTCCTCAGGATTATCGCCTTGGCCTACTCTTAAGGATTTGCTTCAACAATGCTAGATAACATACCATGTAGCCTTTCTTATAAAATTTATGTGATTTACCTAACTTGATTTTTAGGGCTTAAATGTATAGTAGTTTTTTATGTTATTTCATATTAATTTAACCCTAATTCAGTGCTTAAATGTTCAATTTATATGTTATTATGTTTAATTTGTAAGATGGAGATTAGAGCAAAAACTAAAAGAAAATGTCTTATTTTTGTCCCTCAATAGCACCATGCTAGAACACCATTGAAGTATGAACATCCCACCATTAACGGAGGCAGAATTCGATCATTAACGGTACCTTATAGCCCATCGTTATGCATCAGTGCAGCCCATCGTTGAAGGAGTAGTCAACAGTATTAACCTTAAATCTCCAACATTGTGGTTGTGGTGTGTACAGAATTAATTGCCTTTGTCTTCTAGCATCTTGGAGGCTTTTGGAGTTGTAAAAACAAACAAAATAACACAAAACACACAGAGAGGAAGGGGGAGAACAGATAAGCCATATGATAGAGAGAATTCTTCTTCTCTCATTATAGTTCTTCATAATTCTTAGCTTCAAACACTTTATTCTTCTAATTTTGTGTTGTTTCTAGATTTCTTAACATCTAAGCTTAGTGTATAAACATAGTTATGAGTTTATAATCCACACTCAGTGGGTTTCTAACTCAGATTACTCATTTTTATGCTCTTATTTTTAGATTAATCAAAGCACTTGTTCTTATGCTTATAACCTTGTATGTTCTTTGATTTTTTTTCTGCAAGTTTGATTCAAATCAAGAGTTATGCTGCACTCCAGATCAAGTTAGAAGTTACAAGAAATGTCCAGAAGTTCTACAAACCTATTTTATACACTCTAAACTTATTAATTCAGTCTGCATTTATAGATCTATCAAGATATGTTGGATAAGTTGTATGTTTTGTATGTCCTGATCAATATGTGTGGCTAAATTGTTTTTATTGCTAAGGATTGATGATTGTATGATTTAAGAGAGCTTAGAACTAATTTTGGGCTAACACTTAAGATTAGTTTTTAAGACAAGTTAAGCATGAGAAGTCATCTTAAATTGTTAGAAAAATTAATAGGCAACACAAATTAATCCTTGCATGACCAACCTGGATTTTTTTTTAAGTTAGATATTTGAGATTAAATTTCTAGAATTCACCTTCTCAAAATTAAAGCCATTAACTTGATTTAAATCATAACCAAACTTTAGACAAGATTAAATAGAGAAAAAGCAAAGTCTTAACTTGTTTTGATTTTGTAAAGGAACTTTAATCAGACCTTAAATGTGTTTAAAGCTCAAATTAATGATCAATCATCTAATACTTAGCTAATTTACATATTTGGTAATTTTTATAATTTTTCAGAAGTAATTAAAAATCATTTTAAAAGTGTTTAAGCCAAGTTAGTCTAGTTTTTGCAATTCTCATATTTTTAGTCAAATTGTTTGGATTTTTCCTAAATAATTGTAATTTTATCATTTTAATAATTAACCAAATCTTTTCCTCGTGGGATCAAAATCTGGATTTTAAATTTGATCCATTATATTACTTCTGCAATAGGTACACTTACCTTTATTCCGTTGGTTTTAAAAGTAAAATCTTTTTAAAACCATTCAAAGTTTTAAAGTCACCTAACCAATGCAATAAGTTTTTGGCATCATTGATAAGGATAAGTCATCCTTAATATTAGGAAAATTAATTTCAATTACTTTAAGATTTGTAACATTCTATTTTTCTAATTTTTCTAAATTTTTTGCATTTATTTTCTATTTATTTTGTTTTGTGTGTTTTTCTTGCTTTTTGCATAGTTTATTTGCTTTATTTTCTTATTATCTTTTATTTAGTATTTTATTCAAATTTGTATGCATACTCAGTGATGCCATCCTGAACTAGTAGACTTCGATCCAAAACTCGAGTGCACATTGAGAAAGAAAAACAAAGAAGCTCATGCAACCATGTCTGATCCATTAGAAGTAGGAACATCGAGTGATATTGAATTCGAACCTATAGAAATGGACCTGAGGAACATGTAGTTGTAAGATCTCAAATAGAAAATGGGGAACCAACCATAATGAACTTAGCTTTAGGGAATCAAGGTAGACCTGTGGCTAGTATTGTGTGGCTCAGAGTCAATGCAAATAATTTTGAAATCTTGCATAGTATCATTTTAATGGTAAGGTCCTCGTAATTTTGAGGTTCAAGTTTAGAAGATCCTAACGAATACCAAAATATTTTCTTGATATTTGTGATCTACTTTAAGAGTAATAGGGTCTCTAATGATGCAATTAAACTTATACTTTTCCCTTAGTCTGTTAGAGACAAGGCAAAAGCCTGTGGTTGTCAACACTTCAACTTGGTTCCATTACTATATGGGATGAATTGATGAAATTGTTCCTTGCTAAATTTTTCTCACCTGCTAAGATAGAAAAAATGAAAACTAAAATCAACTCGGTCATGCAATATGAGAATGAGAGTCTATACAAGGCATAGGAACTGTTTAGAGAGATGCTTGCAAAGTGTCCTAGTCATAGATTTAATACGTGACAGCAGGTTGATATCTTTTCCACTTAATTAACACCTTCAACTCATAGCACCATTAATGCTACTGTTAGAGGCAATATAATTCGCAAGACTACGACCGAAACCTAAAATCTAATTGAGGATATGTCTACAAATGGTTTTCAGAACAATTCCAAACATCATCCAAAGAAACTACATAGTGTTCATTTAATCAATGATACAGTAGCTCTTGCAGATCAACTAGAAGTACTGAACAAGAAGCTTGGTAGTTTATTAACTAGTGCTAGTAGTTCTCATAAGATGGATTATGAAAGTTGTGGTAGTGCCTCCTATTCAACATTAGAGTGTCAAGAAAGAAGTCTTTTTGCCCGAGAACCAGATCAAGCCCAATTTGTTTATAATTTTAGTAGGCAAAGACAAAACCCTTTTTCAAACCCTTATAATCCTAGTTGGAAGATCCATCCTAATTTTTCATGGATTAATAACCAAAACTACCTAAAACCACCTAAGCAAACTCAAGATAATCCTCAAAGAATGAACTAACCTCTGCCTGGCTTTAGAGCTAACCAACCTAAAAAAGAATCATCCAATTTTGAAAAAATCATTCTTAAGTATGTCCAATCCAATGAGTCTAGAATACAAAATCATGAAGCATCAATCAAGAATTTTGAGACTCCAGTTATATAAATTGCTTAACTCTTACAAGAAAGGCTACCCGATAAGCTTCCTAGCACAACTAAGGCCAATCTAAGAGAGCATGCAAAAGCAATTATTTTAAGAAGTGGAAAGGAGGTTAATATTGAAAGGAAGAAGGAAGAAGAGAAAGGTAAGTAGGTGATAGTGGAAAAGTGAAGAAGACAAAGAAGAAGAAGGACATGAAAAAAGAGAGAGAGTTAAGGAAGAAGGGAACAAGAAAGAGAAGGAAGATGAGGGTGCAAGTTCAAATAAGCCACCTATGTTATTCGCTGATCTAAATGTACAACTTTACCAGCCTAGGATACCATACCCTCAAAGATTGAAGAATACACACTTAGACAATTAATTTGGGAAATTTCTAGAATTTGTTAAGAAGTTGCATATCAATATCCCATTTGCTGAACCAATTTCCCAAATGCCTTCTTATGCGAAGTTTTTAAAGGAAATCCTATCCAAGAAAATAAGGTTATAGGAATATGAGATTGTTAAGCTTAATGAAGAGTGTTCTGATATTCTACTAAAGAAGTTACCTCCAAAACTCAAGGATCATGGTAGCTTTACCATCCTTTATACAACTGGTAGCTTACAAATTGATAGGGCTTTGATGGATCTTGGAGCAATCATTACTTTAATGCTTTTATCAATTTTCAAGAAGTTAGGATTAGAGGAGCCTAAACCCACTACAGTCTCATTACAATTGGCTGACAGATCAGTGACCTATCCAAGAGGGATTGTTGAAAATGTTTTGGTTAAGGTTGATAAATTCATATTCCCTATTGATTTTCTTGTCTTGGATATGGAGGAGGATAGTACAGTGCCTATCATTTTAGGACGCCCATTCATAGCTATTGTCAGGGAACTGATCGATGTACATGGTGGAAAGCTCATTCTCAGGCTTTAAGATGAAGAGATTGAGTTCAATGTTTTTCAAGCAATGAAGCATCTATCCACCCTGGATTCATGTAACTTCATTCTACTCCAATCGATCCATTTCAATATCGTTGTTCATATTCATTGCAAAAGGCTTTGATCTATTCAAATTCATTTGAATTATTGGATAGGCCAATCCAAACCATTTCAAAGCCATCAATGAAGAGCCTCCAACTCTAAAATTAAAGCCTCTCCCTTCAAACTTGAAGTATGCATTTTTTAGACCTCCATCTCAATTACCTGTTATCATTTCATCATCATTAAGTGATATGGTGGAAGAAAGATTGTTAAGAGTTCTTAGAGAGTATTAAAAGACTATATGATGGACTTTAGCGGATATTAAAGGATTAAATCCTTCTATTTGTACTCATCAAATATTCATTGAAGAAGGAAGTAAACATTTCGTCCAACTTCAGCGTACTAAATCCAAACATGAAGGAAGTGGTAAAAAATGAAGTAGTTAAACTCCATGATGTTGGTATTATTTATCCTATTTCTAACTCTATATGAGTTAGTCTGATTCAAGTAGTGCCAAAGAAAGGAGGGACTACTGTCATAAAGAATGAACAAGAAGAATTAATTGTAATAAGGGAGGTAACTAGTTGGCGTATGTGCATTGACTATCGTAAGTTGAATGACGCCACAAGAAATGATCACTTTCCTTTACCCTTCATTGATCAAGTCATAGAGAGTTTAGCTGGGCATAGTTTTCATTGTGCTTTAGGTGGATACAATGGTTATTTGTAGATTCCTATTGCCCTTGAGGACTGGGAAAAGACTACATTTATATGTCCATATGGCACCTTTGCATATCGACATATGCCTTTTGGCTTATCTAATGCCCCTACTACTTTTCAGCGCTGTATGATAGCAATTTGTGCAGATATGATTGAGTCATACATTGAAGTGATTGTGGATGATTTTTCTGTATTTGTTACATCCTTCGATGCATGTTTAGAGACTCTAGAGAAGGTACTAAAGAGATGTGAGGAAATCAACTTGGTTTAAAATTGGGATAAATGTCATTTCATGGTGCAAGAGTGCATAGTGTTGGGTCATAAAATTTCGAGTAAGGGTATTGAAATAGATCCAGCAAAAGTAGAAGTTATTGCTCAACTTCCACCCTTAAATTTAGTTAGAGCAATTCGAAGTTTTCTTGGATATGCTGGATTCTATATAACCTTTATCAATGATTTTTTATTGAGCTTTTGACCAAGGGCACAATCTTTAACTTTGATGATAAGTGTATGCATTATTTTCAATTGTTAAAGGAAAAGCTTACGAGTACACCTATTTTGGTATCACCTAATTGGTCTCTTCCTTTTAAGTTAACGTGTGATGCGAGTGACTTTGTAGTTGGTGCAACACTTGGACAAAAGCATGAAAAGCTTTTCCATCTAATCTATTATGCAAGTCGCACTTTAAATGATGCTCAAAAGAATTACACCACCATTAAGAAGGAGATGCTAGCTGTGGTGTTTGAAATTGACGAGTTTCAATTCTATTTGGTTATTTTAAAGGTGATAGTCTATACGGACCGTTTTGTATTAAAGTACCTTATGAATAAGCCAAATTCTAAGCCACGATTGATTCAATGAGTTCTCCTATTACAGGAGTTTAACATCGAAATCCAAGATAAGAAAGATAAGGAAAATTTTGTGGCTGATCACTTATCCCGTCTGAATGAGGGAGCAATGGATAAAGGAGAAAACCAAGACATAAAGGAGATGTTTCCTGAAGAACACTTATTAGCCATACTTACTTTACCATGGTATGTGGACATAATGAATTACTTGGCTGGTAATGTTATTCCTCCTGACTTTTTGTACCAACAGAAAAATAAATTCTTTTTTGAAGTTAAGCAGTATCTTTAGTACGATCCTTTTATTTATAAGATATATGTCGATGGAATAATTTGAAGATGTGTTCCTACTGAAGAAGTACCTTCAATTTTAAGTCATTGTCATTCAAAAGAGATTGGAGCATACTTTGTCCCTACTAGGACCGAATACAAGATACTTGAGTGTGGTTTCTATTGGCCTACTCTGTTTAAAGACACATTTCATTATGTGAAATCTTGTGATAGTTGTCAAAGGGTTGGTAATATTTCTAGGAGACATGAAATGCCATTAACCAACATTTTGGTTTATGAAATCTTTGATGTTTGAAGTATTGATTTCATGGGTCCATTCCCTTTGTCATACTCTAACTAATACATCTTAGTGGCTATTGATTATGTAAGTAAATGCTTTAAAGTTGTTTCAATTCTAACCAATGATGCAAGAGGTGTAGTTCGTTTTCTTGAAAAGAATATATTCACTCAATTTGGGACACCTAGAGCCATTATAAGTGATGGGAGAACACATTTCTGTAACAAGCAATTCAAATCCCTTTTATTTAAGTATAGTATTACCCATAAGATTGCTACACCTTACCATCTTTAGACTAGCAGTCAAGTGAAAATATCTAATCGAGAAATCAAAAGAATTTGGGAATAGATCATTAGCTCTTCAAGAAAAGATTGGTCAACAAAGTTGGATGATGCACTGTGGGCATATCGAACTGCATGTAAGATACCCTTTGTGATGTCTCATTGCAAATTGGTTTATGATAACGCTTGTCATTTGCCGGCTGAGTGAGAGCATCATGACTATTGGGCTATCAATTTTTTGAATTTTGATTGAAGGAAGGCAAGAGAGGAAAGGCTTTTTCAATTGAATGAGTTAGATGATTTTCGTCTCGAAGCTTATGACAATTATAAGTTGTATAAGGAATGAATCAAGAGATGGCATGATAAGCATATCATTAAAAAAAGACTTCAAGATTGGTGATAAGGTTTTAGTGCATAATTTAAAATTAAAGTTATTTCTGGGCAAGTTGAGGTCAAGATGGACTGGATCTTATGATGTGACAAAGATTGATCCTTTTGGAACAATTGAATTTAGCAATGGTCACCCATCCTTCAAGTTTAAAGGGCAAAGAGTGAAGTTGTACGTGCTTAATTCAGTTAAGGAGTCTTCTAAGGCTCTTTCACTATATAATCTTCATTAAAATAGGAATTTTTCAAGTTAGGTAGGTATTTATGTGGGATTTTATTTTATTTTAGGTGTTAGGATCTTTTAAATAAATTGTTGAAGCCTTTAAAGTGTGTTTGAATTAAGTTTAGTATGTTTTCTTTAAGATGTCCTTAGTTAGGTGTGTTTGATTTGAATATAGGTGTGTTTTAACCTTGAATTTGAAGAAAATTGATGGATATTTCAATCCATGTTATTATGACATGAATTTAAGAGGGTTTTGTTAGAAATTTAGAAGAAAATCAATCAAATTTAGCTTTAAGCAGACCATCAATAGCACCTTGATAGGGTCACGTTGATGGATGAGAGGGTGCCATTATTTAACACATTTATAGGTATTTAAGGGCGGTCTAATCATTTATTAACAGTGCCTTTGAATGAAGAAAAAGGCATCATTAATAGACACAGAAAGTATAAAAACCTAACAGTTCTCGGGTTTCTTTTCTGCCTCTTTTTCACCCTAAAACATTCCAAAATTCAAATCTTCCTCATTTATTAACCAAATTTAGCATTCTTGGAGTCTATTTGTTGTATTTTAAGTCCTCTACAACATTCTTGTCTTCAAATCTCTCTAAAAATCATTAGATTTTTCCAAATCTGTCCTGACACATCTAGATACTTTTCTCCATCTAAGGTATTCTTCTTCAATTTTCTCTTAATCTATGCATCTATTTAATTGAAATTCAGTATTATTGTGTTCAAAATTTTATAAGCTTTCCATTGATATAAATTTTTTAACCTATCATTTTGATCGAAACGTTTGGAATTTTTAATAAAATTAGGGAATTTTTTGAAAATTTTCAGAAGAATTTTAGGATTTTCTTTGAATTTTCTAACATATTCCTATGTATTTGTTAAACAATTTTGATTCAATTGCATCACTAAGAAAATGATTAGCTTATGATCCTTCCTAATTCAAGAGTGTGGATAATTTCAACTAGTACCAGTCATACCGAAACAATGCATTTATCGAGGAACAACCAATACATCTAGACATTGAGGCTCAATTCGACCTATCTGGAGCATTTAAGAGCATCAGATAGGAGACAGTAGTGACCTTTTCAGGTCCTTTCCATCTTACCTTGGTAATTCGCGAGTTCTACGTAAATATCGAGGATAAAGAGGACTTAGAGACAATCGAGGTTCGATCTTTAGTGCGAGGTATTCCTATTCTGTTAACTCGTGCTTCTGTTTAGACTTTGTTAGGAGTACATGATGAGGGTGACGTCTATATAAAGACTAAGGCCCTATTACATGGTGATTTGATTTATACGAATCCCTCTTTTTATGTATCTGTTGCAAGGGAGGCTTTGGCATTGCTTAGGAACAACAGGCGTTATACCACTGCCAACCTAGGTGTTTAGGAGCGTAGTCTTGTTGCTCTCCTTAGTTTTAGTGTTTGCCCTAGAGATAGTGAACTGAATGAGATGATGGTTGTTGACATTTATTTATTGTATAAGATTTTTTTTGGATTAGGTTTCGTTCCTGAGATACCGTTATTGGGATTTATCATTCTTGGTATGAGGGATATGGTCAAGCTTAAGAGGCCGACCAAGAATTTCAATTTTCATTACTTACTGACGAGGATCTTTATGGATGCTGAAGTTCCCATGGATTCGGAAGAGGTTATTGATTCATCCTCTAAGGTCATGATCAATGCATCACTTTTGAAGCAATAGAGTTTTAGTTATCGACATGGGCAATGGATCAAGAAAGGTATTAAAGACGCCCCTCTACTTGAGGAACCTAAGGCTGGGATAGGTGAAGCATCATCTGACTCTATTCCGAGTGTGCCTCGATCGAGACGCATTTCACCTGCCGCCACCCCACCTTTATCATAGGACAATCCTCAAATTTCAATGATGTAATACGTGATTAAAATGGAGGGTCACCTCACTTCTGAGCTTTCTGAGAATCATACCACCTTGTTCTCAGAACTTTTTTCTTTGGGGCACTTGATTCACGCTTCAATAGCCTTCAGCATCAAGTGGATGACTTGATTGTATGCGTACGTAGTCTCAAGGACTATCAGTGATCACGGCATGCCCATGACTAGTTCTTTTGGTTAGTCATTGTATTGTTTCAGTTATTACAGTGCTTTCAATTTCGTAGCATAGATTTCCCTTTCGTAGTAGAGATTTCCCTTTCTTAGTATAGGTTTATGTTGTCAGACCTGCTGACTACTTTTTGATATATGTTCCTTTTTAATGTATTGACTTTCATATTTATATAAGTGGAGCTCCTTTTTTCTATTTTTTGTGTTGTTCTCTTATGATTTAAGTTCCTGTATGAACGTTCCATTACACCATCAAATCTTCAAGTATTTATCAAACACATGTATTTCTTTCCCTACTCTCCTACATTCTGCTTTTGATTTTCTATTTTAAACATTGGGGACAATGTATAGTTTAAGTGTAGGGGAGGGATTTATAATTTTGAAATATGTTTATGTAATGGAGTTTTATTGTTTTCTAATAATTTGCTTCTTCATTAATTTCATCATAGTCTATAAATTGTTCAAAATTTTTTCGATTTTGATCCATTTTATTGTTCATGCTTTCATTTGAATTCAATTATTTTGGCAATTTAAAATGTTATCTGATTAATTTTGATTGTTAATGACTAAATTCCTTTAATTCATTTCATAATTTGGAAGGTAGATACCTAATGATTAGAATGATATTCCACATATAAAATGCAACTTTCTGACTAATTTTGTGACGTCTTTTATGACATTAACCTCATTAAAAAAAGGAACTGGAATTAACCCCAAAAAGGAAAACAAAATAAGAATAATGACATAATTAGTTAAATAAGTAAGCAGAATCACTCCTCTAATTTCTGATCTTATGTATGTGTATATAAAAAAAAGAAAAGAAAATTAAGAAAAATAAAAACAAAATAATAATAATATATATATGTGTGAGATTTGAAGTTATGAGTGGGACAAAATAGTCAGTTGAGTTACTATGACACAGTTGAGTAACCAAGGGTTGTTCAAGAAAAAATATTCACCTTTGCGTAAAAAGATTGAACTGACCTCTCAATTATTCTACTTACAAATATAATTAATTAGGTGATTAATTAATTTTTGAAAATTTTTGTTTTAAAAGGATGTGGAAATGTTGAAAAGATGATGTATCAAACTTAGTCATTTGCCTTTTACATGTGGAATTGATTTCGTGATTTAGGTTAAAACTTGAGAAAGAATGAATTGATTTAAATGCATTTTCAATTTGATATAATTTATTAATATTATAACATTTTCATGCGTCAATATTTTTGAAGGATTAAGAAAGAATTTTTAGTAATTGCGGCATTATTTTTTAATTGATTTTTCCTATCTTTATATCCTATTATGAACTTTATGATGAATTACATGTGGACAACCAAATGCTTAAGTATGGGGGAATTGTTATGAGTTAAATTGATAGAGTTTTAATGGTTAATTTGTTAAATTATGACCCCTAATTCAGTGCTTAATTGTTAAATTTATGTGTTATTATATTTAATTTGTATGATAGAGCTTGATAATGAAGACTGGAGTAAAAACTTAAAGAATACCTCTCATTTCTATCCATTAACGGCCCCCTAGCAAGGTTACGTTAATGGAAGAACAGGGGGTTGTTAATGAATGCGAATGACACCTTCTCAGGGTGCTATTGAATGAAGGTAGGGTGCCATTAATAGTAGTAGTCAACAATTTCAGCTCCAAATCTCCAAGATGGCTGTAAAAACAAACAATACACCGAATAAACTCGAAGGATTAGAGAGAGATCAGATCTGTAAAATAGTTAGAGAGAATTCTCTTTCTCTCTTCTTAGTTCTT
>JAOXYD010110820.1:0-11472 GCA_028565735.1 Pinacopodium congolense
TCGAATTCTGCAACAACTAACGGCCCCTTGTTCTTCAACTAATGGCACCCTGCCACGAGGCCGTTTATGGTCAAAACTAAGGGAGTTCCTTCATATTTTTGGTTTAATCTTCATCATTAAGCTCCATTCTGCAAATTAAACATAATAAGAAATTAATTTAACACTTAAACACTAAATTAGGGGTCAGAATTCAACAAATTAACCATTAAAACTATATCAATTTGACCCCTAACACTAACTCCTCTTTTCTCTGATATTCTGTCTAAGTTGGGCTTAGTAGATGTCTCTCCACCAGCTCCAACTTGAGGGGGGTTTTTAACATTGTAATGTATTGTATGGGGTTGGTCCTATTGTATTATAAGTTATCGTCGTGTGATTTGTATAACTTTTACTGTGTCATTTTGTGTTTATTGACTGTGAGTGTTGACCATATATAAGGCATAGGTGTAAATGTTTATTGACGATGAAATAATAACAGAAGTGATATTTTTGTATTCTCTGGTTTTCTCTTGAATGTTCTCAGAGGATACCATTGCAGAGCAACAATATTTAGATACGAAAATGATTGATCTGCAATTGGTCTTTACGTGTTTTATTCTTGATTACAGCTCGGATGTCAAAGTACTCAAGGTAGACAGTTTGGTTTTGGACTATTGTTACTCCTACCAACCGACCTAGTAGCCATACTGAGATTGAGAATCAAATCGGCATTTCTCTGTGTTTATTGTTGCTTTTCTTCTATTTTCTCAATATCATTTATTTGCTTAATTTCGTTACTATTGAACGTGAAGCATAGCATGTAATTGATTATATTGGGTAACAAATATCGAGAATTCAAGTATTACTTAAAAAACATTTTAATTGCTGATGATAAATTAGCATCATATCATATTAGTAGATAAATGTAAATTCTATTATATTTTATGAATAACTAAAGGTTGCTTATTTTAATTTTTAATTTTTAATTTTTGTTCTTTAAAACATACAACTTGAAAAAATAAAAATAAAAAAGCATAAGTATGATGCAAAACTCCAAAAAATAATATAAAAACAGAAAACTGATGAAATATATAAAAATAAGAATAGAAAAATAAAAATAGAAAGTTGAATAAAATAAACGTGAATAATAAGGTTATACATAATCTTTTATGCAAATTTGTTTGAAATTATCAATACGAAAGAGATTAAATTAAGGGTTAAAATTATTCAGATCCTCTGTAATTTGGTAAACTATCAATTAATTCTTTATAATTTCAAAACTATTAAATATGTTCATAAGGTTTCAAATTACTTTCACCATTAGTCTCTCCTTTATTTTTGTCCTATGTGGACTAATAGCAGTTTAAGTGATATGTCCACGTGACACTATGTGAACATACCATGTGATACTAGACTAATAGTGAAAATAATTTGGAACTTTAGAGATTTATTTGATAGTTTATCAAACTATAATGACCTAATTGATAGTTTACCAAATTATAAAAACCTAAATGATATTAAAACTAATAAATGAATTATTTTAATAATTAAAATAAAATTATTAACAATTAAAGAAATATGTATTATAAATATTACGTTCTTTTAATAAAGTAATAAATTAATTTTTTAAAAATTAAAAAAATCATATAAATATTTTATTTTTCTATAAATTCAATATCTATAATATTGTATACATGTGATAGTAGTACAAAAAAATTTATCGTGCAAATAATATAGTAATAATTACTTTAAATTGATAAATTTTTTGAATTGAAAATAGTTTAATTTAAGTATAATTTTATATAACTTAAACAAATTTTTTAATACTCAATTTTGATTCAATCTAAATAAAATAATCTGAAACTTATTAAAATTTAAATATGATTTGAATATTAAATTTAAATACATTTAAACCCAATTTAAATAAAAAATTTTAGATCGAAAATTAATTTGATTAGTTAAAATTTTTTAATTCAATTCAAAATAAAATTAATAATTTAAAACTAATTTAAATAAAATTTACTTTTTCACTTTTTTAAGAAAATCTTTTATTTTCTTTATAATATTTTTAATATAGTTAAAAAGAGTTTATATATCCAATTTTACATATGTTTCATACCATTTCGAGTACAATTTTAAATACAAATAAAGTCTAACTTATTTTATTTAGATCTAAATAAAATTGAATATTAAAAATCATTTTAAGTTTATATAAAAATTCCTTTTCTTATGTCAAAGATTCAGAAGACAAATAGAATAATACATAAAAGGATTTTTAATACCTAAATTAGATTTTAATATATTTAGATTTAAGATTTAAATCATATTTAAATTTAAATAAGTTTCAAATTATTTTATTTAGATTCAATGAGAATTGAATATAAAAAAGCTGTTTAAGTTATATAAAATTATACTTAAATCAAACTATTTTTACTCAAAAAATTTATCAATTTAAAATAATTATTACTATATTATTTTCACGATAAATATGTTTGTGTTACTTTCACCTATATGTAATGTCATAGATATTGAATTTGTAAAAAATAAAATATTTGCATGATTTTTTAATTTAATAATTTATTAAAAGAATACAATATTTGTAACATATTTTTTAATTATTCACAATTTTATTTTAATTATTAAAATAATTCATTAAATATGTTCAATATCATTTATGTTTTTATAGTTTGGTAAAATATTAATTAGGTCTCTATAATTTGATAAACTATTAAATAATTTCATAAAGTTTCAAATTATTTTTATTATTCATGTGGTATGTCTATATGATGCCACGTAGACATCCCAAGTGATAGTGGCGTTAGTACAAAAATAACGGAAAGACTAATAGTGAAAATAAGTGAAACTTTAAAAAATTATTTAATAATTTTGAAACTATAAGAATCTAATTAATAATTTACTAAATTACATAGAATATTTAATTCCATGTCACGTGAATATGTCACGTGATACTGCCGTTAGTCTATATAAAATAAAAATAATTTAAAATTTAATAACTTATTTAATAATATTAAAATTATAAAAATTTAATTAATATTTCAATCCAGGGACAGTATTTAACACTCAAATTAAATAAGATCCTATAGAATTGAAATTACATGATAATTTAAAAATCATTTCAGATGTTGAAAAACATAAAACTAATTGAGTACGTTTGATATCATTTCTTGTTTCTGTTTTTTATTTTTGTTTTGTATATGTGTATTAGTTTATGTGATATTGTTATTAGTTTATGTATTATTTTATAAGTTTTTATACTGTATGTATATGTTATTTTTTTCAATTTTTGTATTATTTTTATTAATTTTTGTGTTTTAAAAAATAAGAAAAAAAAATGATAATAATACCAAACAAAGCCTTCGGTGAAAGCTATACGTACCAAGTGGACACAAAGACAACACAGACCTCGCACGCAACAAGCAAATAACAGGAGGCACATGGGCAGTTTCGTCATCTAATTTACGAATTTCACTTCTATTGCACGCTCCTGTAAACTTCAACTCAACCAAGTCCACGCAAAAACCCACTCGGGCACCCACACAGATTCATAACGTACGATCTTCAATTCCATTTTTATCCAGATTCCCTTCTTTGATCTTCATATTTATTTTTGTAACATTTGTGTCATGGTTGATTCAGCTTTTGTTGGGATGGGAACGGGTCTCGGCAGATTTCTCGTCGTTGTGTTGGCGGCTTTGATCTGCTCAACCCCCGCCGCCTCCGCCGCTTCGATTTTTCAACCCATTTCCGATTCTCATCGTTCAGCCGCGATTGAGCTCTTTGTCCCGCAAGATGGCTCATTTGGCAGGTTTGTTCGGTCATTCGTTCATTGATTCCTTGTTTGGTTTTATGAGGTAGTGCTAAGATGGAAGACCAAAGATAATTTGTGGTTTTCCAGATATCAAAAGATTGAATCTTTCTCTTTATTTTTGGATGTTACAAAATTGTGTGAAATCTTAGATTTGTAGGTTGTCTGTTTACTTGGTGCCTGAACTAGGAAAGTGGCTGTTTTTTCTCTGATTTAGATCGTTGTTGAAGGTGATTCGAAGTGTGAAGTCAACATTGCGATGTTCAAGTTTTTCTTTTCCCTTCTTGTTGTTATAATGTCTAAGGCATGATGGCCAACCACTGTGACCTCGTTTGTGGTTTCTGTGTCTGTCGATTCTCTCCGTCCTTCTTTTTCTTTTTTTCACTTTACTTTTATATTTTCTAGTAAAATTTCCTTCTCAATTAGTAATAACTGCACCCCCAACATGGAGATGGATAAGATTTTTAATTCTTTGCGGACAGATGTACAAAAAGTTAATGTGTTTGCAGAATGCAGTCTAAGGAAATTGTGGAATCAATGTTTTGTTTTCAGTGTAAGATCTTAGCTATTTTACTTGTATTTACTAAATCTGTTTCTTGTATTACCAGTCTAGAAGGAACATATGAGGCACTTAGAACGTTTGAGGTCCTAGGTGTTGACAGAAAACCTGAAATAAGTGAAGCAGCTTGTCAGTCTGTAGTGGCAACTCTTGGGTCATCATCTTCACCTTCAAAGGAGTTATTTTATGCCTTAAAAGTCAACGGGATAGTACATTGCAAGATCATTGGCAAAGTTTTTGAGGTATTCATTTTTGAAATTTGTATTTAATTTATTATGGAAGATTTTCTTTTCGATTCTGAATCATTCTATGATGTTTGATCCTGGGATTTGTGCTTGCTTTCAAAGGACATCATCTCAAGTCTTCAAGCTGCAGTTGGCACTGCAAGTTCGTTGTTTGATTTCTACTATTCTATAGGAAGTTTGGTTCTCATCAAGGTAGGCACCCTTTCTGTACTTTAAATTGAAATTTGGTCTCATCTTTAATTTCATTAATGTATGTTGAGAAGCTTTTATTTCCTTCAAAATTTACTCCTTGTTCCCGTGATGGAAGAGGTGGTTGTCATGACTTTAGATAGGCGGATGCTTGTAATTAACTGCTGCATTTCATAATTTCTTTTTCCTTGTCAACCTAGGATCAAACTTCAAAGGATAATCTACATCTTGGGGATGCCGAAAGAATATTTCGCTCTTTAAAGGTCGGTTCTTGTGTTTTATGTTAGTGTGAGGAAGAAAGTAATGGATTGCCTCCTAAATGCTCTCTATATTTTATTAGGCTTAGTGAGTTACTATTTTTTAATATTGTCAGATTTGTCTGTAGTTGGTCCAGCACTTGTTTCAGTCTGAAACCGATACCTTATAACTTCCTACATATGTAATGCCCATGTTTTTTTCTCGGTTGTAATAAACTTGTTTCCATAACCTTGCACTGATCAACAATTATTTTGCAGACTCTAAGCCAGAGTGATGGAAGATGGCGCTATAGCTCTAATATTCCTGATTCCAGTACTTATGCTGCAGGTCATGGTTTATTCCTACAATACATCACTTTGCCATTTCCTCAGCCCTGTTTTGCTTAAGGGTTGATTTGGGTTTAAGCATAGTAAGGACAAAATTTTTGGGACCTTGAGAGGAAACTGGGGCACTGCAAAACAGTTGAAGAGAGGGATGGGAGTATAGTTGCATAGAGACATAGTTTTCTTCTATATTAACTTTTTCAATACTACCAAAACTATCACTTTGAAAGTTCTTTGTATATTCATCTCTATTGCTTTAGGTGCCTTGCTCTCATTTTCTGGATACTGCTTTTCTTTCCAGGTTTGGCACTGGAAGCACTTGCTGGTGTTATCTCATTATCATCTTCTGAAATTGATCAATCACTGGTAAAATGTCAAACTACTGTGTAGTTGAGTTGCTATGGAAGGTCATAGTTTGCCATATGACAAATGACATATAGGTTTTCCAAAGATTGATAATTGTCAAAGTGGCATCTGACTATAATTTCTTAAACTATATGCTGTGGTTCTGATATTCCAATGCCTCAGTGCCTTACTCTGTCTTCTTACATTTTAAGTACATGGTGTGTGGTTTTTGTTCCATTGCTAATGTTCGGATTATATAATCTCTATCACGTATGCATTACACATTCTGCTGATGCGTATCCAAGACATAAAGCAGTACAAACTATCCTCTGGTCTCTGATAGCGGATATGACCCGTTACTTATCTTCAAATAAACCAAGGCGTGCCAGATTGGTGCTTGCGGTGGTTCTGTTTGTTTGCTAGCTTACTTGGTTTATTGGCTTTTATGAGGTCTTTGGTTGTAGTTTTTTGGGATTATTATAGATGTTGTATTTGCCTTTTCTTCTTTCCTTCTGATGTGCTTATCTCTCCTTTTTGGTGTTTTAGTTTGATATATCTTATGTTATGTTATGCTTGGTAATGACAGATTGGCACAACTAAAAATGATATATTGAAGCTGTTTGACATCATTGAGAAGTATGGTATGTTATCCTTTTTTTTAAAAAATTATTTTCATTACCTGTCTTTCTGTGTGTTACTTATTGGCATGTTAATTAGCTTTTTTGTGTTCCTTTATTTTCTCCTATTCTTGTTAATCTTATTTATGTTGAATATTTTGACTATGCTGATTTTAAGACCGCATCAAGTTCTCTTTGCTATAAATCTGAAAATTATTCATGTTATATGTAATGTTCTTGGATGTTTTTCCTTGTCCTAGATGATGGAGCCTTATATTTTGATGAGAAGCTGGTAAATGCTCATGAACTTCAAGGCCCTCTCTCAGCTACATCATCTGTGATTAAAGGGGTTACTGCATTTGCAGCTGTGACTTCAGGAAGCTTGCATGTGAGCTATGATACTGAATTTTACTGTCTGGTTTTGATCATTTGGTTTTGAATGCTTCTAACACTTTTTTTTCCGCCTAAATTTTCAGATTCCAGGGGACAAAATATTGGGTTTGGCAAAATTTCTTCTTGGTATTGGGATCCCTGGTGATGCCAAAGACCTTTTTAATCAAGTAGATTCTTTGGCTGTCCTGGAAAACAATAGGCATGCAATTTATGACTTCTTCTTTAGAGCTGTGTCATTTTGTATTCATATTGATGATGGCAGATGTCTTGGATTTATGTCTTTTCTTATTGAAGGTGATTGATTTATTAAAGGAATAATTATAATAAAATAAAAATATGCCTACTCTTATTTGTTTGGTTACTTATTTTGGCTTCTGCTATTAGTGATGAAAAGGACAAATTTAAGTGCAGTGCTACCACAAAATCATATTATATTTTTACTAGTTTCTATTCATGCTATGAGACACTACAGATTTTGTTCCCATTTTCTACAAAAGCTGCAAAAGTATTCTTATATATTCTGTGGATGGACCTTGACTTCGATTTCCTGTTGCAGAATTTCCATTCCATTGATTGTATCGTTACCAGCAACGGTTCTGTCCGTTACTAAGAAGGATGTTCTGAAGGTGTGTTGCCACTCCAGGATAAACATTGTCTGTATGTGTGTGTGTGTGTGTTTTTTTTTTTTTTTTTTGGTCCTATGTGAGGAGTTCTTGAGCCTTTTATGTTTAATCTTTCCCTATCTGGACGCTATGCCATATTGAAGATCATGCATCCATCTGGCATCTGTAGCTGTGTCAAAACTTGCATCATGATATGAAATTCTCCTTGTATTATCCATATCATTATATTTAACCAGATTTGAGATAACTTTTCAAATGAAATTCAGGTTAAGGTGACTACAGTGCTTGGTTCAAATGCCCCAACTCTAGCAGTGAAGCTTGTGCGGGTTTTAGACTCTAGTTCAAAAGATGCTTTGGTGGTTGATAGTGAGGTGCAATAGTGATATGAACATTGCCTGTTATTAACTGACATTTTCCTTTTTTAAGTTAATCTCTTTGAACAATTAATTTGACAGCCCATCTGAAAAACTGTATGATATAGGAACTCAACTTTGATTCTTCAAGTTCTGCTTTCATCTTGGATACTTTGCCCAGGAGCATTGATGTTGGAAATTACATTTTTGTTTTTGAGGTAATCTTGTTTAATTTGGATGGCATCGGGTTACTTCTAAATCTCTATGTCAATTCTGATTTAAATAAATCCCAATTTTGTAGACAGTACTTCGTGATCCAGAGCACAGGAACATTTATGTAACTGAAAGCCAAACAGAGGTCCCCATATATGTTAGTGGAGTGATCAAAGTTGATAATGCAGAAATTTTGGTGCTTGATAGTCATCTTGGGAGTATTGAGACCCAGAAGAAGTATGAATCTCTTTCTTTACGTTTCAGCCATAAAGTAGGATGATTTCAACCTACTCAGTGCTTGTTCTGTCATTACATGTAGAAATACTTATCCTCACGTTTTTCGAAGATTGTTCATTCAACCCTCTTTTTAATGGATGCTTCATCTGTTTTAACTTTGTATTTGAGTGTGATCCAGTGCTTTGAATCTATGTAGGCTAGATTTAGCTGGAGAAAATCTTGCATCATTATCAGCAAGTCACCTTCAGAAGTTGCAATTATCCTTTCAGTTGACCACTCCTCGTGGCCAAACTTTCAAGCCACATCTGGTTTGCACATTTCGATTAAGGTTAGGACTTTAATAAGTTTAGTTACTAAGAGTTCCTTGTCCTGCAGGCAGTTCTTAAGTTGACACATGAGACGAAGGTTGAGCATACCTATCTAGTGGGGAATTCAGGAAACCAATTTGAAATAATTCTAGTTAAGTTTCTTCTTTATCATCCTCCGGCTCTTCTCTCATGCAACATATTCATGGAAATATTGTCAAATTTCAATTTATTTATGGAAAAAATTAAATATTTTGCATTTAAAATCACCTGGATTTGAAGCAAATTACATCTGTCTTTCGAACAATTATGAGCACTCAATTTTTTGTACTAGGAAATAGTATTTTAACTGACGAGTTGATGTATAGGAGCTGCTTGCTATATCACTTTCTTCCTTTCTCATGTGCTCCTTACCTGATGTTGCTACTCAATGTCCCAGATAAGAAGTCTCTTGCATATTTATGCAAATGATATAATCGAGTTGAGTTTTTGAGTTGTTATACTTTTATATGACTTGGTAATGAATTAAGCTGTGTAATTGGAATCACTGTCTGGATATTGGTTGATAACTGGAACAGTGAGGAATATGTTTCATCACCAATTACTATAATTTTGTTTTTGAATTTGATAATTGTCAAGGGTGGTCTTTCTTGACACTAATTGTTTTTGTGTATCTTAAGATTTAGTACAACTAAATCTGGTTCCTTGCATAACCTGATTGAAAAGATCATGTTGTCATGCATAAGCTGATTGAATTAGTTTCTAGTATTTTCTTATTTTTGACAATTGTCGTTGTAGGATTTTCTCGGCCTAGTTGAGAAACTTTATTATCTGTCTGGCAAGTATGACATTCAGCTTACAGTTGGTGATCCAATCATGGTAAGTCTGCTTTGCTTTGAAGGTTTTTCTTAACTTTTAATGATTTATGTGCATGTGTATGTGTGTGTGTGTGTGAGAGAGAGAGAGAGAGAGAGAGAGAGAGAGAGAGGGAGAGAGAGTGTTAATGACTTGGGCAAAATAATCAATTTGCATCTGTTTTTCAGGAGAACTCTTTCTTTAAGGAAATTGGTCATATTGACTTGGATCTGCCAGACCCACCTGAGAAAGCACCCCAACCTCCTGCACCACCTGTTGATGCACACTCAAAATACGGTCCAAAAGCAGAGATAAGCCACATCTTCAGGGCACCAGAAAAACGTCCACCTCAGGAGCTCTCTCTTACTTTCTTGGGTCTTACGCTTCTGCCATTCATTGGATTTCTAGTTGGGGTGAGTTCTACATTCTGCATCTTTTATGCTCTGAAGATTACCATTAAGTTGCTGCACGTGAGATCTGTTCCAACACCATCAAGGATTTGTTAGCTGCAGTTAATGCTTATTGTTGGCATCTCTTGATCTCTGTCATAATGTTTGCTATATGTATGTTATAAATGATCTGTTCTACCAAAGTTGAAATATCGAAGTTTACAAGGGCAGTAGACTCTATTAAATTTGGTACCAAGGGTGATAGTTGGGAATGTCATTAGCATATATAAGGTTTATTGTTGGGGTTGTATGTTGCTTAACTTACTGTTGTCTTCTACCGAATGCTTTCCCCCATAACAGTTGTTACGTATTGGAGTGAACTTGAAGATCTTCCCTTCCTCATCTGCCCCAGCGATGTTTGCTCTCCTTTTCCATCTTGGCATTGCAGCAGTTCTTGTTCTCTACGTGCTCTTCTGGCTAAAGGTCAGTCTTGTTCTGAGTGCTGTATCCTTCTGTGTGATAAATGACATCGAACTGCAAGTGCGGTAGTCCTGAAATTCCTGTTTTGCGTTTGTTTTATTTGTCAGCTTCCAGTTTTCTTTCTTTATGGAGGGCAGTGTCTTATTTTAGCCATTTAGAATAGTATCCAACCATTACATTTATATCTTAATTGTTTTGCAAACAGTTGGACCTATTCACGACGTTGAAGGCACTTGCATTCTTGGGACCTTTCTTGATGTTTGTTGGGCATCGAATCCTTTCCCACTTGGCCTCAACATCAACTAAGTTGAAGTCTGCCTGAGCACACACCGTTAAAGAATCATTCTTTTCCTCTCTGACCTTGAGGAGGAAAAAGGGAGCCTATTTTGGGCCTCAGTAAAGGAATGTTGTTAGACAGAACCCAATTTTTGCAGGATAGCTTGAGCCAGTTATTTTGTACCTGTTATAATTTCAGGGTCTGCAGTTTTCATTGAAAGGACAATTCAAATTTACTCGGTAGTGAACTTTTAGGGCCAAAATGGCATTTACACTCGGTGTGTAGTTCTCCAAAAGCGTTGAATTTTGAGTTAATGGAATCGACTTTTTAGCAGATTAGAAAATCAAAGCCCATTGCATTATTTGTTGAGACATAATCGAAGCGTCACAGGCGTGAAGCTTATTAGTTGTTGAAGGCGGAGATTAATTGAGACGGCAAAATATTCTTGTAATTATGGTTAATATTAGTTTATGATAATAATTTGTAAGAGTTTTTTTAAAAACTATTTTGTCACGATATGTTTGATTCATACATAAAATTATGGAAAATATATCACAACTAAACAACTATGATGGCCGGTGTCACAGAATATTGAGTAAAGATTTTTACACGCGAGTTAATTTCACATCCCAATTCATAAACCAAGTTTAAAAAAAATAATAATTTGAACACTCTAAGACGTATTTTTGCCGAACACCCGTAATGGACAAAGGGGTTTAACAAGGACTGAGTCCTCGACAAAGCTCTTATTGATTTGTTTGCAAAATGTGGAAACATTGGTAGTGCCAAAAAGTTATTTGGGGACATGCTTGACAAGAATATTTTTTCATGGAATGTGATGAGTAACGGGTATTCTCTTCACGGGGACGGTGAAACTGCCCTCAAACTTTTCTCAAGATGCAATTTTTAGGAGTGACCCCTAATAATATCACTTTTTCTACTGTTTTATCAGCTTGCACTCATAGTGGTTTACTTGAGCAAGATTGGATAGTCTTCAACTCCATGG
>JAOXYD010110831.1:0-11471 GCA_028565735.1 Pinacopodium congolense
CTTATTCTTTTATGACTAGGTTTTAATAACTTCTCTGTATAATATTTATATAATTTTGAAATTGAAATAGTATTAACAAAAGAATCATAAGGTTACTCATTTAGGAATTATTGTAAATCCTAAAGGCATTCAAGATAAGGGTAAATTGTGTTTTAAAAACTTTTTAAAATCTAAAACTTTAACACACCTAAAGCAATTATAAACTATATAAAGTTCCTAAAGTGAAATTAAACTTAAAACAATATTATAGTGATCATGTACAAAGAAAAACTCAGTATATATAAAACAAAAGCATAATTTATAGAAATATAAGTGTCATCTAGACTTCATAATCAAAAACAACATAAGGGTGAATCACTTACACAATTGATACCAATACAAACATTAGCACAAGACATCAATAATATAAAGTTGGAGCAATGACACAAGTGATTAGTAATTTAAGCATAAATCAATATAAAATTGTTTATAAGATTTGAAATACATTTAACAATAATTTAAAGAGTATAAGGAAGAGAGAAGACACAAAAATTTATAGTTTTTCAGTAATAAAAATTTTGCATAATCCAATCCTAATACACTTGATATTGGAATTTGCACTATTGCAAAATGGCAATTATAATTTTCTTTAATGGATGAAGAGCAACTCTTACAAACCAAAATCTTCTTTGTTAAAGTGAAGAGTAACTTTAGCAACTTTTTTAAGGCAAAGAGGAGCCTTAATAAGATCAAATAAGCAATCAATTATGAAAATCCCTTAAGTAGTAATAAAAAGATATGTATGGAGGCATTTAACTTGAAGCATATTAAAGTAAGACTTTTATGGTTGTAAAATTGGAAAATAGAATCAATAAGCCTCTATAAAGAGATTTTAAAAAGTGGTGCAATCACATTTTGTGCTTAAAACCCATACACAGAATGTAATCTAATAAAAAAAACATATTAGAATCTCTTAAAGGCTTAGATAAGCATAAAATAATAAACTAGAAAGATAAAAATATATCTTAAAGTTAAAAAAGAAAGATTTAAGATGAAGAAACATTAATAATAGACAGGTTTATGTATAACACCTTATAATTTCAAGAACTTAATAAAAAACTTGTATTCAGATCATAATAAAAAACTAAAAGTTTTTTTAGATCTTAAGAAAAACATTATGTTGTACTCTCCAAAAAGTAACTCTTCTTATAAAGTATATAAATTTAAAGCACAAATACATATAAGAAACTTGAAAGAAAAGGATTAAAGGACAAGAACTCTTGGAGGCTTGAAACTTTAATGAATAATGTGTAATTTGCTCAAAACTCTCACAAAATTTTTTCTTTATTCAAATAACTGACTTAAAAGGGTTAGAAAAAGGATTCATGATGTAAAAGAGAAATTTTTGACATTGAGGTAGCTGTTGGGAAAGAGGAATCATTAGGTAAAAAAGGAAAGTTCCAATTTAATAGATCAATGCAACAACGGTTTCATTGGGGATTAACAGTACTGTTGTTCTTCACATATAACTGTCATTGATGTCTAAAATAGGGACTTAAATAGTTGTTTATATTGACTTCAACAACCCTTAGAGACTGACATTAATAACCATCATTAACGACCTAAAAAGGAACTTAAAAACATAACCAAAATTCTTTCTAATATTTTTAGATGTTTTTATAACATCAAATTTAACTTTAAAAAATTTTTAAAACACATTTAAAAGTCCGTTTTAATTAATACATTGTAAAAAAAATTGGACTAATTAAAAGAAATTTTATGCAATTTAAAATCTTATCAAATGTATGAATGAAACATTTTAGGCCTCTAGAATATTTTAGCTTTAAGAAAACCTTGCATATAATTTTGAAACAAAAGGCTAATAATTGTGAAGCTTCCATAATGCTTGTCCTCCCTTTTCCTTCAAGTTTGACTTTGAGTCCAACTTTTACCTCCTTCCACTCCAAGTTTTTATCCTTGAATTAATTAAAAATATACCAATCTTTTAAAATCTACATTATAAACTCAAATCATTAGTAAAATTCAGGTTTTACTATCACCAAAATGAAGATTGGAACCTCATTTGGTTAAACAACATCCTCCTTTTTATGATAAAAAACATATGATATTAGATAATAAAAACATATTAAAAAATTCATATGAATTCATAAACATACATCACATATAACAAAATACATCAATTGTAAACAAATTATAAATTTCACTCCCCCTTGCTTCACGCATTTACACTCCCATTTAGTTCAAGCATTAAAACAACTCATATAATTTAACTCCCCCAAAATGTAAAAACTAATATCACTCAAACTTCTTCCCTTTTGACATCATGAAAAAGTAATAGGAAAAATTAAAGGATACCAGTTGTAAAAGGAGGATAAATGTGGGTAAAATACATTAATGTTTTTTTAGAAAATGCATAAAAAAAAGAAAGTAAAAGAACTCATACAAAAATAAAGTTCAAATATATCTACTATCAACCATGCCTAATTTTGGCCTAATCATACAAAACCTATCCTCATTCATTGTTTTAGTGAATATGCTAGCCAATTGATGTTGTGTGTATATAAATTCCAACAGTATATCACCATTTTGAACATGATCTCTCATAATGGCTTTGGTCCATGTAAGGTCTTACGTAGATCTTGTTAGAAAGTTGGCATACACAAGCTATAAGTCATGCCCAAAAAAACTTAGGAACACTATATTCATTCAATACGATCCTAACCATTTCTTGTAATGATCTATTATTTCTTTTATCAATACCATTTTTTTTAGGAGTCTTAGGAGTTGAAAAGTTATGGAAAATAATATTATCCTTATAATATGAATCAAATAACTCATTTTCAATCTCCTTACCATAATCACTTCTAATTGATTCAATTTTTGTAATTAGATACTCTTACAAAACTTAATAAAGAAATTAAAACATTCATCTTTTCCAATTAAAAACAGTACCTAAGAAAATGTACTATAGTCATCAACTTTCATCTAGGCATATAATTTTTCACTTGAACTAGCAATTCTAGATGTCCAAACAAATCCATATAAAATAATTCTAAAGGCTTAAAAGTAATTATCACATTTTTCTTTTTAAGAAGAATTTTAGTTTGCTTACACATTTGACATGTATAGCATAGCTTGTCCATTTTTTTAAAGTTCAAATTTGATAGATCATTCACTAGACCCTTGGTGTTTAGATTCAAGATTTTATCCATGCTTAGATGACATAGATTTTTATCATTAAAAAAACACACACACAACATTATGGTTAGAAAGATTATTTAAATCAATTGTGTATATATTCCCTTCTCTCTTTCTAATAAAAAATATACTATTATTTTAATCTTAGAAACAATGTAAGATTTACCTTTAAAAATCTTTAAAGCCTTTATCACAAAGTTGACAAACACTTTTACAAATTTTGTTTTAATCCCTCTACTAAAAGTACATTATCAATAGTAATGTTTTTCTTATCAACTTTACCAATGCCTATTATCTTACCCTAGGCATTGTCTTTATAAGTGACATAGCTTCCATCTTTATTATTTAAGGATACGAATTGAGATACGTTACCCATCATATGCCTAGAATATTCACTATTAACATATCACTTGCTACTGATGAATTCCTATAAAATAGACAAATTGGATACTTTTTAGGTGCCTATATTAATTTGGGTCCTTAGGGGTTAGTCACCTTCCTACTTCCTATGTCGTTTAGTGAACTATAAGATCTTATTTATTTATCAAAATATATTTTTTTATATGTCCAAACCTACCATAATGATCACATATATATGTAACAAACAAGAATGCATCTTTGGCCTAAAGATATTTCTTTATGAATTTCTAGGTGTTGCATTCCCAAGTGACCTTCATTGATTTTGTTTTAGCTAAGGATATGACTAAGAAATGTTCCTTGACCTAAGATATGCATGGTGGATGTCTCTAAATAGATAAAAATACATTTTAATGCTTGAAAATGGGTTGTACGGATTGCCTCCTATATAGTTTATATGCATTGCTTTTAAATTTTGCATTGTCAAAGAAGTTATACTTAGTCATAAAAGCATGCACATTAACCATAGATGTAGGTCTTAAAGAGTGCATAAATGCATGATTATCCTTCTTAGGTTGAGTTTTAGAAGCAGATTCACCATTTTTTAAGGATGACCTAGGAGTTTCTTCTTTATCTAGATTCTTACCATTAACAAATTTAGTCTTAGTGTTAGGATACTCACAATCATTATTGTCGTCATTAGAAGGGTGTGACATAGAAGGTACCTCATCATCTAATGTCATCAAGTAAAATTTTGTGGCTTCATTTTCTAATTTATCATCCTCAGATTCAATTTAGGTTTCCCATAATATAGCCTTCAATTTTTTCCTCATCTTTCCCTCCTTCTTCTCCTTCTTGTCTTTCTTATTTTTCTTTTCTTTTTTCTCATTATCCCTGAGAAGAGGACATTGGGTCCTTAAGAGTCTTGGTTTCCTACATTCAAAATAAGTGATATTAGTAGAGAACTTTCTTTTAGATTTATTCTTACCTTGGTCTCTTCTTTTAGAGTAATCTTTTTTTTTTAAAAAGATTTTTTAATCTTCTTGTGATGAGAGTCATTTCATCTCCACTACCTTTAAATTTGGTCTCCTCATCATTTGGTTACTCCTTTATAGTCTTGAATGCTAAGTTCTTACTTCTTGAAGTTACTTCCTCCTCCATGGCCTTAGTTTCCTTAAGTTGCCTTTTATGTGTAAGAAGTTCAGAATTTTTCTCAAAATCTCCACATTAGAATAAGATTATCCAAAATCTTTCAAGGCATTGATAATATCAATGAATTGTGTATACATGTTAGAGATGCTTTCATCATGATACATGTAGAACAATTCATATAGATGAGTTAACATTTAAATCTTATTCTCCCTTACTTGATTAGTGCCTTCTATATGGCCTCAAGTATGTGCTAGATTTTGTGAGCTATTTCATGCATTGAAACTTTATTGAATTCATTCTTATTAAGTGCACAAAATAAGATGTTGACAACCCTATTATTTAACAAAACTAACCTCCTATCATCATTTTTCCATTACTCTTTAATCTTAGGCACTTTTTGTTCATTGACTAGTTTTGTAGGAATGTAAAGCCCATTATGACTATGTCATAAAGCTCTAAATTTTCAGCCAAGAAAAAGAACATCTTATTTTTCCAATAAAGGTAGTCAATATCATCAAAGAATGGTGCTATAGTACGTTTTGTCCCTTTTGACTAGATGAACCTATCAAATGTGCCATAGTAGAACTTATCCTTATAATTTAGTTATAAATTGACTCGACTAAAGTAAGCTTAGCTCCTATGCCAATTGTAAGTCCTAAATGAACTAAGATGGAGGTGAATTGAGTGTTATGAAAACTATTTCAAATCTAAAACTTTAACACAACTAAAGCAATTCGAAACTAATTGAAGTTCCTAAATCAAAATTCAACCTAAAATGATATGCCAATAATTATGTCAAAAGTAAAAATCAATACATATATATTTATATCAAAGGAAAAATTAAGAAAAATATAAGTATCATTTATCCCTTGTAAGCAACAATAATACAAGAGTGAACTAGCGCAATTGATACCAATACAAAGATAAATCAATGGCACATGACATTAATAATATAAATTTGGAGAAATGGCACAAGCGATTAACAATTTAAGCATAAACCAATATCAAAATTGCTTATGACTTGGAATAAAATTTAAAATAATGTAAAGAGGACATGGAAGAGAGAAGACACTAAAATTTATAGTGGTTCAAAAACATAAATGTTGCTTAATCCACTCCTAACACACTTGAAATTGAAATTTGCACTATCACAATGCAGCAATTTACAATCTTCTTCAATAAGTGAACAGTAACCCTTATAAATCGAAATCTTCTTTGATAAAGGTGAAGAGCAGACTTTGAAAAATCCTTTTAAGGTAAAGAGGAGCTATAACAAGAACTAATAACTAATAAATTATGAAAACCCCTTAAGTAGTAACAAAGTACACCTTTGGAGGTATTTCACTTGAAGTACAATAAACTAAGGGTTATTATCCTTGTAAAATTGGAAAATATGATCAATGAACCTATCTAATCCTTAAATAAATATAATGCAATATTTTAAAATCTAGAAAATTGATATGGAATACGAAAAATTAAATTTAGAGAAGGTGCAATATATGAGCTTTAAAATAGTGATGATGATAATGTTTTATGTTAAAAACTCAAACATAGAATGTAAACTGATTAAAACTAACATATCAAAATGTCCTGGATGCCTAGATAGATATAAAAGAATAAACTAGACACACAAAAATGTGTTTTAGATTAAAAAAGAAAGAAAGAAAGAATGAAGATGAAGAGACACTAATAGTAGTTTGCTTTATAGGTAACACCTTATATCTTCAAGAACTTAATAAAAAACTTCCATTCCCATGATAATCAACAATTGAAAATTCTCCTAAAATCTCAAAGTACAACAAATTGAAAACCAAAACATGCATAATAAAATTGAAAGGGAAGATTAAAAGAGAAGAAATATTATAGGCTTGACACTTTGATGAATATTGTGTAATTTGCTCAAAAGCCTCATATAAACATTTCTTTTATTCAAATAGCCAACTTGGGAGGGTTAGAAATAAGATTATAGATGTAAAAGAGACATTAAAACGTTGAGGTTGTCATTCAAAAAAAGGAATAATTGGGATTACAGTGAAAAAAAAAGAAAATTTCCAGTTAATAAATGAATTTAATAGTGACTTCATCAGGGATCAATGGTGTTGTTGTTCTTTAATCATAACTATCATTGATGTCCAAAACAGTGACAACAACAACTATTTCACATGACTATAACGGTCTTTGAAGACCTACATTGATAACTATCATTAATAACTTAGAAAAGCACTTCAAAACTTGATCAAAACACATTTTAACATTTCTAAATATTTTCTTAGCATCAATTTCAACTTAAAAAAATTTCAAAAGACATTTGAAAATATGTTTCAATTGCTACATTGATTCAAGTACCAAAAACTAAAAATTTGACTTAGGAAATGAAATTTTACGCAATTTTAAATCTTATGAAATGCATGAATGTAAAGTTTTGAGTCCCTAAATTATCTTAGCTTTAAGAGAAGCTTGAAAACAAGTTTTAAATACAAGGATAATTGTCTTGAAGCTTCTATAATGCTTGTTGTCCCTTTTCCTTCAAGTTTGACCTGTAACTCCAAGCTTTTTTTTTCCTTGAATTAATTTCAAAACACACCTATATTTTAAACTCTACACCATAAATTCAAATTGTTAGTAAAATTCATTTATCATTATTATCAAATCAAAGATTAGAACCTCTTATGGTTCAACAATTACAATGGGGATCCAAGCAAAAAACAATAGACCATATAGGTATAAAACAACATGGTAATTCAAAACTGGAGGATGTTAACTCCGTAACATCTATTCTAAGGTCATCTATCTTGCTAAAATATATATCATTCAGTCTTGAAATGTCACTTTTCCATTTCCTAAATTGAAATCGATACCATTACTCAACTGGAAATTGTAATGTCGTATATATATATGTACTTAGTCCTTCAATAAAAACAACCTTGGGTTTTCTTTGCAAACTTTGAGCTTTTGTAAAAGGTGGATTGTTTTCTTTTTAGAGTGATTCTTAAACTTTATAAATCATTTCTAGACTACACATTTATTGTTTTCTTCCCTAAAATCACACAAAAATTCCATAAACATGTTCTAACTACCTTAATCCAAACAATCTCAATCTAGTTCAAACCTAAAACTGAATGTTTAGACTTGAACCCAAATTATAACAACCTAGATTCTTGGTTATCATGAATTTTAGCAATTAGTTGATATTTCTTCTATTGATCTTCCATCACATATATTGTATATCGGTAATAAAACCATGATTACTTAAGAGCTTACGATGTTTTTAATGTTAGCCAAGTAGAGAACATGAAGGGATAAAATCTAAATCTATTAAGTCTGTACTACAACCTAATTTATCAATAATCATTATTCATCCATATATTTAATCTAAACATAATAAATTAGTGGTCTTATAAACCTAGGTTTAAATGCCTAAGGATTTTTTAAAAATATTAAAATTTTTTAAAGTAAAATTTACACAATATTAAAAGGAATTACATATAAGTTAAGCCACATATAATTTAAAGATTTGAGTTTAGTCCAATTAAAAAATTGATATAATTAAATCTAAGTCTCAATCCAAATTCATTAAAAAATAAAAATTATACTAAATAAAAATCAACTATATAATTCAATTCAATTATAATCAAACATCTAACAATACAATTTAGATCTACATTTATTTACTTAATTTTTTGATTTTGTTAAAAAAATTCATTATTTGTGCAATACCTACTCATAGATAGGTTTAACAAGTTATCAACCAATAAATCTAATTGTTATTGTTTTTAATAAATATGTGACCCTAATGTATGGGCCCAAAATGCATATGAAACAAGAAAAAATTATGATTTATAAAAAGTTGAGCTAGAACACACCGTGTCAGTTAACGAATAATGAGGATAATGGAAAACTGAATTTTGCATGCGTATAAGGCTATAAGCCAACATGATTATCTTATTTTAAAGAAGTTGTGATTAGTGATAGGGATGAATTTTTCTATGTTTTAACATATTATTTCACTTGAATTATTCTTTATTTGTGGTATAAAAGTACTTAATTTAAGTTGTATTACGTTTAATGATAAGTTTAATCTCTTAAACACAAGTTTTGAATCAAATTATGAAGTTTTGGATGAAAAGGAGAAGCTTTGAAGAAATTGCAACTATTGGAAATTGAAGTGAGCAAAGGTGCAGTTGTTGGAAAATGGAGAGTTGCTGGAAGTTTAGTCAACCAAAGCTATAAGAACGGTGTACCAACCTATATTAAATTAAGAAGAAGCACTCTTCAGGTTAATGAATCATCTACAAAATGCATACTAAATTCTACAGCAAACCACTGTGTGTAACAAAAATTGTTAAGCATTCAAGGGTATTTTTATAAACATCATTTTTACCCTAATTAGAAGGGTATAAAAGCCACACTAAAGAGTAGAAAAATGGGGTTGGTAGCCCTGGATATTTTTATAAGCTTCCTATCATTTTTCTTCTTGTTTCTTGAAAGTTCTTAATGCTCTTAGTTCTTTAAGTTCAATTTTGCTTATGTTTCGGATTCTAGCCTTTTAGTTATGCGCTTTGACTAGTATATAACTTTATTTTATAGTTGTTTGCTGTTATTGGAGTTGTATTTTCGTTTTTCTATCTTTCTATGCATATAAATAGAGTGTTTGGTTGAATTTATGCTTGAATATGTAGGATAATATATGGGTTCTTGATTACTTATCAATAGATGACTTTCATGTTAATTGTTAGCCTTCTATTTTAGTTCTTTAATTTGATTTTCATGATGTCTAGATTCATTTTCATTTATTACTAATTGAATGATGCATGTTCTTAGGTTCTTGATCATTTAATTTCAGTTTTTGTGTAAGTTGTGTGTGCTGGAATTTTTATTTTGGTGCAATTAGTTTAGGTTTTGTGATTTGGGTTATGAATAGTTAATTTTTAGCATAAAATCTTAGGTTTTCATAAGAATTTGTGCTAAATTCCAAATTTCCTTGTTTGTTTCAAAATTTTCAGCCTTAGTTTTATTTGATTATATATGAATTATGTTTTTATAATTTGTGTTTTGATTAATTTGAGTATGTGTGGCTAAGTGTTTACAGGGGAGAAGGTATTCTAAGGAAAATAGGCAATTATTTGAAAGAATATGATTGAATTCTATTAAATTTGGTACTTTAAAGCTTAGGTTGGATTAGAACTTAAGTTTAATGTCAAATATTAGATATTATCTCTAGGCTTGATCACCCTTTAGGTAATTTCCTAATTTGACTGCTAGGTTTAAGCATGTGATACGTAATAGTCTACAATAATTTCCAAAAATAACGATAGATTAGTTAGATTTGTTAATAAATTTAACCAACTTGTCTAGGGTTCCAATCTTGTAGGTTATACCTTTTGAACTAGTGTAAGTGGCCTAAGTTAGCCATTCCTTAGCACCTAAGGCTTCTCCACTATTAAACTTAGAGAGATTATTTAAGGTGATAGTAGAGTTAGGGTGTTTTTAGAGATTATTAGATTTTCCTACTTTTAAGAGACTGAGGGATTGAGAGTTTTTTGTATCTATAGGCTAACACCATAACTAAAGCACCATTTACATAGATTTAAGAATCAATGATTTTCCCAAAATCCCAATGATACGTTTAGCCTATTTTTTTGCTATTGTTTTAGTTTATTGCCTTTTGCTTTGTATTTGTCCATCTTGTTGTTTTTGTTGTATCTTAGCTATTTTAGTTCTCATCGCTTTAGGGGTTTTTTTAATAGGGGTAAAATTGAATGAATTTTGATTGATAATTTTTTGAAATTTGACCCCTAATTCAGTGCTTAAATGTTAAATTTATGTGTTATTATATTTATTTTGCACGTTAGTGATCAAAGATGGTGATTGAAGTAATAGATGGGAAATTTACAAAGATTTTGAACCATCAACGGCGGGCTAGCAGCCTCAAGGTGAAGGATTGTTAGGGGTCAAATTGATCTATTTTTAATGGGTAATTTGTTAAATTATGACCCCTAATTCAGTGCTTAAGTGTTAAATTAATGTCTTATTACGTTTAATTTGCAAAATGGAGCTTAATGGTGAAGATTGGAGCAAAAAAACACGAAGGAAATCTCTTGGTTCTACTAATAAATAGCCCCCTACAAGGGTGTCGTTAGATGAAGAATAGAGGGCCGTTTATGGAGCCATATTTCGAGTACTAACGGCACCCTAAGAGAGTGCCATTATTGGGTGGCAGGGTGTCATTACTCCTTAAGTCAACAATTTCAGCTTCAAATCTTCAAAATTTCCACCCTTGGTGTGTTCCTAATTAATGGAAATGTCTACTAGCACATGAGGGGAGGTCTCCAGGTTCTAAAAATAGCCTAAAACATACAGAAAACACGGAGCGCATTAGAGATTCAGATCTGCCATTAGAGAGAGAGAATCTTCTTCTATCATTTTCTAGCTTTTCCTTAGTTCTAAGCTTCAAACACTTAGTTCATTGAATTGTGTATTGTTTTCTAAGTTTCTGAAAGTTGAAACTTGTTTTTAAGACTCATATCTGAGTCTAGGGATCACCTAAAGGCGTTTCTAAACTCATATTATATTTCATTTAGTTCCATTTTTCGCATTAATCAAACTTGTTCTTCTTATGCTTACATCTTTGAATATTCTTAATTTTTCTACAAAATCTTGATGAAATAGAGCTTGGTTGGAGTTCAGATTCAAGTTGGGAGTTTAAGAAACATCTAGAAGTCTTTCTGGGATTTGTTGTAACATCTAAACTTTATTTTTAAGCT
>JAOXYD010110842.1:0-11471 GCA_028565735.1 Pinacopodium congolense
ATTTTCAGAATTTTTCAGAAGCAATAAAAAATCATTTTTGAAGTGTTTAAGCCAAAGTAGTCAAGTTTAAGTCTTTTCCAATTTTTAATCGAATTCTCTAGATTTTTCTTAAATAATTGTAATTCGATCAACCTAGTAATTAAGCAACTTTTTCCCCGTGGGATTGACACTTGGAGTCTGAAATATTACTCGACTTTATTACTTTTGCGATAAGTGCACTTGCCTTAAAAATCCGTTGGTTTTTAAAATAAAATCATTTCAAAATCACCAGCAGTTTTAAAACCACCTAACCAACGCAACATAGATTCTTTGATCTTCCTACTAATAGAAATGATAGTCTAGCTAATGCAATGGTTTATTAAGTCCTAAATACTCATATGCTAATGCAGTGGTCCGTAAAGTCCTAAATACTTATATGCCTCTATTAGAACAATTTCCTAGAACTACCTTGATAAATCAAATTATCAATTTTAATCTAAACTACTCATCAGATGATAGGATCATATAGTCCAAGCACTCTTTTGACATATTTAATAACATCTCCTAAAGGGATTTATTGAGAATTAACTCACTAAAGATCTATTGGAACACTATGGTATGATTCCAATAGTCCTCTCACATGGTTCCTTTATTCTCTAGTTAGCTTGGAAAGGTAGGCTTAACACTTTAAATAGGTTGAGAGATATCTATATGATTCTACAACTTCCATCTTATACAATGAAGATCTTGAAACCATTGCTTATATATTCTTTAATTACAAATAATCATCCAGTGTATTGAATCAAATTTAAATGCTCTACAATATTACAACTGTAGCTTAAAGTTTGCATGGCTTGGGTGTTTGGCTCATTCATCAGCATCACCTAAAGAAGAATGACTTGTTGGTAAGCAAAATGTTATTATGGAACACAATTTATACAATATGATAAGAAAGAAATATGAGAATCTTCCAAAGTTTAAGGATTCCTAAAACTAATCTTCTACAAGAACTTATAAAATTAACAAGAATGTAGATTGTGGTTCATTAAATACTTATAAGCTGTAGTGATTCCATGAGGTTTAAATTGAGATGTCTAATATTATAGATGGATGTATTCAACTTTATCAATCGGTGCTCTATTAGTTAAATGTATAATCTGGATAGTAGTGCTCTATAGGTTTATAATTCCTATTCCAAGTTAAGGTAGCTTGCTTATGATTTTTTTTTATGGTTTCATGTGATGGCTAGCTTTAGTAGCCAATGTATAGTAGGTTGTGTGTTAATGGAAATTTTTTATTTTCTCAAAATTTAAGATTTTAGACACCCTTAATATTAAATTGATTTATTTAATAATAGAGTTTCCTTATCTGAGCTATATTATTTTTTGACAACTTTTTTCCTAATTAAATTTGGTGTAGTTAGCACAAAATATGTCTTACCTTCTTATTTAGAGAAAAACTTCTATTTCTTTAGATTTCCTAACATAAGACCTAAAGGCAAGCACATCTTATCAATAAGTAATATAAGATGGTGAGTCCGAGTATCATCTCCATAGAGATCTACTATAATTATTAGGTCATATAGTGTTCAATTATCTAGACGATTTTCAATAACTATATGATAAAATCCTAAAGAAACAGATAATTAAACAAATAATTATTCAATCAAAACTCAAACTTAATGGAATAAAAAATCAATTAATAAATAATTCTGTCTAAGCTTTCAAATTTCAATGGATTAATTAAATTTAAAGAATTAATTGTTAAATAGATTTAGAGTAACCTCACTTAAACAAGATCAAAATCAATGGTTATAGAGATATCTCTATTCATTTAATCCTAATCTATTTAGTTAGTCCATAAACAAAATTACAATAAAAGTCGTAATACTCAAGAAGTTTAAACCTAATGACTTTAGATCTAAGAACTCTTACAGAAGAAATCAAAACTTGATCCACATCTAATTAAATTATATTACTTACCTAATTTTCGAATAAGTAAGAGCCAATAATCACGAGTCCTTTAATTATCTATTAATCAAACTAAGGGGATCAGGTTAAGAAAGATAAAATTAAACCCTTAATTATATAAAATCTTTCAACTATACAATTATAACCCATCTACTATCCTAATACTAGCTAAAGTAAAATAAACACACATATTCAGTAATAAAAACAAAATTTCAAAAAGAAAATACATATTCATTGATAAAAATAAAGAATCAATAAGCATAAAAATAAAAATAAAATAAATAGTCAAAGATGATACATCCAAAATAGCTATCATGATTGAATGTCTTACTCATCAATCCATCGCGAATACTTTTTACGAATTCTAACTCACTAACTTAATGTTAGAAAGAATGTTGAAAAAAACAAAATTTAAAGAAAACAAAAACCTTATTAAGTTCTAAAGATTAAGACTTTAAGTACATCTTCAATCTTCTTATTGTTCTTTCTCCTCTCCCCTTTCCTCTCTTCAAGTTCTTTTTTTTTTTTTTCAAAGCGTTTGACGATTCTTAGAGTTCTAAGGAAACCCCAATATTCTTCCTAGAGTAATTCAGTCTTTTTTTTTGTGTGTGTGTCTAAAATAGGCTTTAGATCACAAGTTTTCAAAAGCAAAACAACACTTAAACTTAGGTAAACCAGCATCATTGTTCGAAATCGTTTTATCTTCTATCTTTTCTCAAATTCTTAGGAAAAAAAAAAGGCACCTCCCATGGATTATAAACGACGTGCTTTATGATGCACTGTTTATGATTTATCTTCTTATAAAATTATCCTTTTTTCATTTTTCTTTATCTTTAAACCCTCAAATCTGAATTATAATTGAAATCTTAACAAAATGACTGGTTAATAAGAAAGATGATATTTATAAATAGGTAAAAATATTAAAGAAATTTAATTTACCCGCTGACAACACGTTTATCGACAACAAAAAAGAGTTTTCGGTAATCGGGAAGCTCGTCTTTTGACTTTGATTGCACGGTAACGTTTTATACTCCAATATCATCCAAAATACAAGCTCCACTTCCAATCACAAAAATATAAGGAAGCTCATTAAAAAGATCGGAACGAACGAAATGTTGTACCCACAAATGTCAAACTCAAATAGTGTCTGCTTGTGTCCAATTGACTACACCTAAAGATGTGCTGGAAATACGTATTGTCTCCTTATATATTAATTCATTCAACTATATACATGTGGCCATACTGGTAACCAGAAATTTTTATATCCCAAATTAGAAAATTCAACGCACATCACAGAGCGAACGGTACAAGGAGAAATACTCGCAAAATAAAGTTTTTCGTCGCCAGAGAAACAAATAATTTAATAAGCATAATCATTATATAGCCGAAATACTTGATTCTCTTCGGTTTGGCTCGACAGCGAATCCGCTTTCTATTTTAGGAATTCGCTACTTGGTTCCACATGTCAGTTGTGCAACTGTATTCCTAACTTCAGCGAAAAAGGAATAACCATCTAATCTAAACCAACTCGGCATCGAAACAACAAGCTGTGAGAGCTCAACCTAAAATCGGGAAAGGCTGCATAACACACAATCCACTGGGGAAACACAACGGGAAATGAAGCTGTGGAGAAGGGCTGCCGGTGCCCTAAAGGACAGCAATAGCATATTGGCGGTGAGCCTCTCCAGGCGACACCCACACCGGAACCCCGGTCTCGAATCAGCCATCATCAAAGCCACAAGCCACGATGAATCATCCGTGGATTACAAGAATGCTCAGAGAGTGTTCGCATGGATACATTCGTCTCCAGCAAGTCTCAAGCCTTTGATTTTCGCTCTCTCTAGGCGAATGGAGAAGACCGAGAGCTGGGTTGTGGCTGTCAAGGGATTGATGTTAATGCACGGTGTTTTCTGTTGTAAGACCCCAGCCGTACAAAGGATTGTAAGGTTGCCATTTGATCTATCGAATTTCACAGATGGACACTCCAATCCTAGCGACACATGGGGATTCAATGCCTTTGTACGTGCTTATTTTTCATTCTTAGACCAAAGAAATGACTTCTTGTATAATCGTCATCACAGCCAAAAGCAAGAGTCATTAATGTTGCAGGAGCTTGCAAGGCTGCAAAACTGGCAAGCTTTGCTCGATATATTGCTACAAATCAGGCCACTGGATTGGAGGATGAAGAATCGTCCGATCCTTGAAGCATTGGAATGTGTGATTATCGAAATCTTTGATCTTTATAGCAGAATTTGCAACGGGATTGCGAGGATTATGGTAGGAGTATATGGAGCCGGAAAGCTAGAAGCAACTGTGGCACTTACGGTATTTCAGAAGGTAACAAGTCAAGGTGAGGACCTTTCTCTATATTTCGAGTCGTGCCGGGATTTCGGTGTCTACAACGCAAGAGGGCTTCCCAACATCAAGAAGATACCGGAAGAAGAAATTAGAAATCTTGAGCTAATTACCAATAATCTCTCACAGACATGTTCTGACATTATCAAATCAGAAAATGAGGATGACAATGATAAACCCGTCGTGGTAAGAGAGGAACTAGCAGGAACGAAATTGAGGACAATAATAACTGAAAAATGGGAGACATTTGAAGGAGATATGGATGGAAGCGAAATGAACTGTTTTAATCAAACTTATTCCCCTGTAAACCCTTTCATTGACATACCTTCTAACCATCTCCAACTTGTGCCTGTTACAGTGTATAAAAATGATGATGTACCAGATTTGATTAGTTTGTAGCAGTATTATATAATGCGATCGGTCTCCCGGCTGGCATCTAGCAGCTTCATAAATGTAGTAAAATTTTTGTTTGAACTTCCAGTCCTACTTACCTACTACCATATTTCAAGTTTTTATTAAAAGAGTGCCCTCTTGATAATGTCAAGAATCTTCTCTCTTTTTGATATTATCATAAATTTGTGAGATGGAAAAAATGGTTAAAATTATATCAGGTTGTAAGTGGACGTTATATGAAAGTCTTAGCATATAGAGAAAAAATATATAAGAATTTGCACATGTTTCTCCTATCTTTTTAGTAGGTTTATTGAATGTTGAATTAAGAGAAGTTCTATTTTAATGATGAAAAAACATTATAATACTAATAGTTTTATTGTGTTTGACATTTTGGAAAGATAGACATATTGAAAAAATGTTTAAAAGATGAGTTATGGAGACCTAGAGCTTAAATAAAGTATATGAAGAATCACTAGATAAAAACTCAAACTTGAAGATCAAAATAGTAATTTAAATAGATTTTATATTGTAATTTTTTATGTAATCTTACTTTGTTTTCTCATTATATTTAAAGGACTCTATCCACCTATAATTTTATTGATAATTAGTTTATATATATATATAGCTTACATAATTAAGAGGATTTGTGTGGGAAATAATTTTCAAATAATCCTCTTAAGACATAAAAATGATTTTGAAATTTTTTTTTATGTGTGTGTGTGTCCAGCTATTTGAAGTATTGGAAATTTTTTTCATTTAATTTAAATGTGATTAAACGTATTAAAATATATGGAAAGCTAATATGCGCAGAGATTGGATGACCATTGATCAAGTAAAGGATTCAATTGATTGACTAGTGTGCATATGTTTTAGGATACTAGTCGACCAGTGGCATGTATCGATTGTTGATTGACTAATAATTGCATACAATAGGCAAAACCAATTACTTTTGAATGATAAAATGAAAATAAATGATACCCAACAGTCTCATATAACTATGTAAACAAATTTTCACTATAAAAGGGTGCATTAGATAGTGTGTAATGTATTCCAAAGTTGAAACATACATATATAAGTGAAGTGAAGCATTTAGAGCATTGTTTTGGTAAGTTTAGTTGAATTTTATTTTTGTTTTAAGTATGCTTTTTGCATACATTTTAGTGATATTGTGAGCCCTCTTAAACACTTTGTGTAAGTTAAGTGAGTGTACTTTTAAGGGGTTTGTTGGTTGTAAAATTAAGAAAGTGTGAAGGTTACTTTAAAGCCTTTAAATAAAGGACAAAGAGTTGTACAAGTGACTTTGTTGATAGTGAAATACCTAACAAGGTGTTAGGTAATAGCCATAGATGTGGAGTTAGACATTGAACCACTATAAATTGATTTGCGTCATTCTTACCCTACTTTTTTACTTTTCAAGTTTGTTTAATTTCAATTTATATTATGCATTTTTTATTAAATTTCTTGAATTTTTACATATTTTTCTAGAGGAATTTTATAATTAAGTATAATTGACTTAGAAAATTTAAAGAACATATTTCACTTCTCTCTTAAGTGCCACTTAGGAACCAATAAGGGGTATAAGAGCTTAATTTCACACTGACTATAATTCTAACAAATTAGTGACCAAAGATTATAAAATGACATGAACACACTTGTCCCTTCCACTAGCTTAGGAAGTCAAAACATAAGTAGGGCATCTTACTTTAATGAGAATGACTACTTATATTAGAAAACTAGAATTAGATTTTTTTTTTCTATCCAAGGACATAGACTTATGGGGAAGAGTATCTAATGGACCTTATGTACCTACCAAAATTGTAAAAGATTAAAAGATACTAAGATCAAAGAGGAATCGGATAGTAATGATAAAAAAACTTGTTCCCCTGTTCACATACTATTTTTTGCTCTAAGTAGAAAAGATTTTAACAAAGTATCGATATGTGAAATCGTCAATGAAATTTTGCATATCTTAGAGGTAACTTATAAAGGTATCAATCAAGTTAAGTAAAGATATTAACTCATCAATATGAACTTTTCCATATAATGTATGATGAAAGTATATCTTCTATATATGCTAGATTCATTAATATTATAAATACTTTAAAGGTTTAGGTAAGACCTACACTAATGTTAAACTTTTGAGAAAGATATTTAGATCTTTACTAAAGACACCGAAAACCAAAGTGACGGTCATATAAAAAACTAAGGACTTCATTTTCCTCTATCTTAAAGAACTAACTGGATCCCTAGACCAAGCTAAAGGAGACACAAAAAGAGAAGATCGTATATAAAAAAAAAAGAACATGGCATTCAAGACATTAAGAGAGATGTATGGTGATGATGAAGCCTCTATAAATGGAAGTGAGTATAACAACAAAGTTCTACTCACAAGAAGTTTCAAAAAGTTCTTAAAGAAGAAGATATCAACATAAAGAAGGGACTCTAATGGAGGTAATCTTTATTATAAAAATTAGTTAAATAATATTACTTATGTTTGAGTAAAATTAAATAAGTCATATAAGGTCATGATGCTCTCTCCTAAAAGAAAGTGACAAAAAGAAGAAGGAAGGAAAGAAGAAGAAGGTAGTGAAAGCTACCACATGGGATAATTTAAGTGAGTCCGAAAGTGAAGAAAAATGAAACATATATGCTTCTTGGCAAGTGGTGAGGTACCATCTTCCTCCACTTCTCATAGTGCTGTTAAATCTAATGTAGATTTTACTTATGATAAATTAGTATAATATTAGAATTGTTAACTAGGAAGAAAAAGAAATTGTCTACTAAATATAAAGAGATGCATAGGAACTTGAAAATGATAGAGTTATATATGAATTAGAATTAAAGAATGTTGATAAGGATAATATGAAAAAGTTAGTAGATAAAAATTCCTCATTAAAGAAAGAAATGGAATCCATTAAAAATCATTATTTAAATTTATTAAAGAGAATGAAAAATTGGAATCAACATTAAGAGCATAACAAGTTGCAAATAATAGGCATATACTCGGGTATATTAGTGAGAATGCTTCATTCACTAGTAACACTACTTTTGTCAAAAGAAAAGAACCTAAAAACTAAATTTATATCTAGTCCCCATGAACAAAAATCATCTACAAGTAGGACACAACCTAAGGAATTAAGCATACATGTAGGGTCCTAATATAAGACCTAAAAGAGCACCAAAAGGTAAATATAATACTAGGAGACAATATTATTCACCTAGGCCATATCACTATACAAGGACCAATAATGAACCGAGACATATATAATACCTTGTTTTACACCTATTGTAAATACTATGGAAATATTGAATGATTTTATTGTAATAAATTAAGTAGTTGGAATCTTTCATCAAGTAGTTGGAGAAAGATGACAAACCCACATTAACTGAAGTTAATGTGAATACAAAAAATTTGTTAAATTTTATTCTTTATAATAGACATCAAATGTATCTCCAAAGATAAAAAGATAATCAACAAGACAATTTGTTAAACTAAGTGATATAAGAAATTTGTAAACCCTAAAAGCATTCAAGAGATGGGTGAATTGAATAATTAAAATTTTTTTAACTAATTAAACTTGCCACCTAAGTCAATTCAATTTAATATAATATTCAAATGTGTATGCCAATTTGATAACAATTAACCTAATAACTAAGCCATACAACAAGCAATAAGAAAAGAATTAAGGAAAGAGAAAGACACAAAGTTTTAAAAAAGTTCTCCTACCCTAAAGATAGACTACTTCTCCTCTCCAAGTACTTGTTAGATATTTATTTTACTCACAACTAAAAAAACAAATACAATCTTCTTCTAAATTGAAGAGAAACCCTTACAAGATGTATCTTTTAAGGCAAAGAAGAGCCTTTATAAGTCAAATCTTTTTTAGGCACAGTTGAGCCTTTACAAGACATAATCCTCTTGTTTAAGGTGAAGAGAAGCCTTTAAAGAAATCTTTATATGGAAAAGATGAGCCTTGATACACTTAACCAACACAACAATTTAGTAATTCCCTCTAGACAAGAAATAATATACACTTAAAGATGTGTTTCACATAAAGCTCAATTACACTATTCGGTCTAATGCTTTCATAATTAATCTGAATGATTAATGACACTCTTAAAAGCTTTAAAAAAACTTAGTATGACAGATTTGATGTGCTAAAAATGAGTATGAATTATAAACGACAATATGAAAAATTAAATAAAACAAATCAGGCTGGTTTTGATAAATATGAATATAATTATGAAATAGAAAGTATAATTGCCTAAAAATCAAACCAAAAACATCTGGACAATATGGATACCTTGAAAAAGCTAAAAGAAGCAAATTACTCACCCAAATTAGTACAAGAATAGAAAAATCAGAGACAATATTCGTATATCTTAAAAAACAAACTTAAAACATATGAAGTAATCTTACAAGATTTTAAAACAAAAATTAAATAAACTTTAGAACACTTAAGTAAATAGAAAAAAATTATTTCACAATTTTAGAATCAGGTTAAGATACCAAAAATCACGTTCAAACTAATATTAAAGAAATCTGAGACAGTTTTGATGTATCTAGAAAACAAGCTTAAAACATATGAAATAATCTTTTAAAAATTATAAATAAAGATTAAATACACTATAGGAAAGGTAATTAAATATAAAAAATTATTTAACAATTTTAGAAGCAGATTATGATAGCAAGAATCACATTTAAAGTAAGAATAGAGAAATCTAAGACAATTTTGGTGTATCTGGAAAAACAAGCTTAAAACATATGAAATAATCTTTCAAAAATTCTAAATAAAACTTAGATACACTATAGGACACTTAAGTAAATATAAAAAAATTATTTCACAATTTTAGAAGTAGATTAAGGTAGAAAGAATCACGTTTAAAGTAAGAACAGAGAAATCTAAGACAGTTTTAGTGTATATAGAAAAACAATCTTAAAACATATGAAATAATCTTCCAAAAATTTGAAATAAAAATTAAACACAATCTAGAACACTTAAATAAATAGAAAAAAAATAATTTGACACAAACAAAAATATATTAAAATAGAGAGCGATGAAATTAAACTAAAATAGTGAAGAAAGGAGGCAAACAGTAAAGAAGGAGGTAGCCTTGAGGTTTAAATGATTTTTTATCTATCAATCTTATTTCTAAGGCCTCTAAAAATGCTAAAAGTGTTTATATTTGTTGTGCGTAGAGTTAGGAAGGGTTTAAAGTGTTTTAATAGCATCCTTAGCCTTTTAGAATCCAAAGATAGATGTTTAATCCCAAAAACTAAATAAAGAGCTGTTAGGGACAACTTTAAATAATCTATATTCTTACAAATTCAATCAACATTTTGAGTACTTAAAATTTTGAAGTAAAATTCTACTGCACTCTTGAGACCTTATTAAAAATGTGTATAATGATTTTGAAGCAATAAAAAATTATTTGAGTGCTAAAAAATCAGCTTAAATTATCATAATTCAAATTTGGACATATTTGAGTCAATAAAAAAGTTTAGACCAAACGAATTTCAACTTTTAAATTACAAACAAATGACTAAAAAAATTCTTAACTATCTAAACATTTAATAAGACTTCAAAAAAGATTTAAAATGTAATTTGAGATCATATAAATAATCAAAATGATTCAATGGCTATGTTATGAAATTTTATAATACTTTTAAAAACTATATGCAATGCATGATCAAAATTGAACACGTAGATCAATTAGACAATAAGTAAAACTTACAAACATATTCAAAACAAACTAACTAAGCTCTTGTAACTTCCATATCTCTTTTTCTTCATTTAACTTCATTTTTTCCTTTAAGTTTCAAGCTTTCCAAATGAAATCATCTTGAAATACACCTATCTTTAAATTTTACATTATAAACTTAAATTGTTAGTAACAATTATGTTTTTTATCATCAAAACTAAGATTGGAACCTCCCTTGATTCAATAATCTCCCCCTTTTTATGATGGAAAAATATGTAATATCATATAAAGAGCAAACACATTTCAAGACAATAAATTCATAGTGTGAATATAACCAAACATCATATATTTTCCTCCCCCTTAGTTCATACATTAAAATTTTTTTATACCCCCTGAGCATATGCAATCCATAAATCATATACACTTAGAAATATCACACACACCTCTCCCTCTTTCTGACATCATTAAAAGGACTTGAAAACATGCATGAAACCTCAAATCAAAAAGGTTAAAACATTCATGAACATATAAAAATCAAAGAGATGCACCTTCATTCATGCCTAATTCTCTTCTTATTATGCAAAATCTATCTCCATTCATTGGTTTAGTAAAGATATCAACTAATTGGTGGTGAGGGTTTATAAACACCAATTCAATATCATTATTATACACATGATCTCTTACAAAATGATGTCTTATCTCAATATACTTATTTCTTGAATTTTGAATAAGGTTCTTAGTTAGACAAATGACACTAGTGTTATCACACCTAATAGGAATCTTTGTATAATCTCTAAGTTGTTGCCTAATCCAAAGTATTTAAGCACAATAACTACTAGCCGCTACATATTCTACCTCAACAATAGATAAAGACATTAAATTTTGCTTCTTACCAAACTATGAAAATAATGCATGACCTAGAAATTGACAAGTGCTAGATGGATTCTTTTTATCTAGTAAGCTCTAGGCATAATCTGTATATGAATAACCAACTAATTCAATGAATGCATTTATAAGATTCCACAAACCTAAAGATGATTAACTGGCTAAATATCTCAAAATTCTCTTAAC
>JAOXYD010110853.1:0-11471 GCA_028565735.1 Pinacopodium congolense
GATCTCCAAAACCAGAACTTTAAGACTTTCAATAAACAAAATCAGACCTTATTACATGTATTTAAACTCTCTTAAAACATTAAAACATCAATCCAAAGCAGAAAAATTGATTTAAGTACACATAATCATCAAAGCATAGAAAACATGCATTTTAAGCCATATACTTTGATAGATCTACAAATATAAGCTTAAATAAGTAGTTTAGAAGTTACAAAACATGTTTAGAAAGCTTCTAGAAAATTCTTGAACTTCTTAACTTGATTTGGACATCAACACAGCTTCAAAATCCACAAGATCTAACAAGAAAATAAAAGAACATTTAATAATATACATATAAGAACATGAACTTTGATTAATCTGAAAAGCAGGAGAATATAATTAATGATCCGAGTTAGAAAACCTCATATGATGGTTTAGAAACTCAGATATATGTCTTTGCAATGTTCTCCAATAAACAGCAACTCAAAATACACTCTAAAACTCAAATTACAAGAGTTTAAAGCTTAAACTATCTAAGAAAATGTAAGAGAGAAGCAAGAGCTTCTCTATCTAGGAGTTACATTTGAAAATTGTAGGTTAGATTTGTGTTTTTTTTTTGTTCTTCTTAGTTGTATGCAGACTCTGGAGACTCTCCCATATGCTAGGAGACAAAGGGGATAAGGTAGACACATGCTTCAACCCCAATTGTGGAGATATGGAGTTGATATTGTTGACTAATCCTATAATGGCAGGCTAACTTTGAGTACAACGGTAGGTTGACTTTGAGTACAACAGCAGGCTACGAGGTGCCGTTATAGGTTGAATTCTGTCTCTTAAACGGTGGGTTGTTCATCCTTCAATGGTGGTCCAATAGGTTGCCATTAATGGACAGAATTGAGGCACTTTCTTCTCATTTTTACTCCAATCTTCATCATCAAGTTCTAACCTGCAAATTAAATATAATAAGACACAAATTTAACAATTAAGCACTGAATTATGGTTCATAATTCAACAAATTAACCATTAAAACTTCATCAATTTGACTCTTAACAATGCCCATTAATCAAGAAATTTTTCTCACTCATTTTAGGCCAAGTTTTCGATAAAGAAGAAATTTTAGAAATGATACATCAAGATTTGCATATAGGAATAAATTTAGACTAAACATGAATTTTTATAAAGATACATATATTTATGAGTATTACTGTAGGTTTGGTCACATAAATTTTTTTTTATATATAAATCATCTAGATTTTCTAGTTTACCAAAGGTTTTAAGAACTAAAAAGATATCTATCTCCTAAAAACCCAAATTAATATGGGTATCTAAATTGAAATGATTTTCTTTGTTTGCAAGAGTTCAAGAGGAGCATATGGTATGTAGATAATGGATGCTCTAGGCATGTGACAGGAGATGCTTCTTAGTTTGTTTCCATGAAAGACAAAGATGGTGGATATGTCACATATGGAGATAATGCTAAAGGTAAGATAATTAATATTGCTAAATTGATAAGGATAATGCTACTTTTGATAATTTACTTTTAGTAAAAGATTTAAAGTATAATTTGTTAAATATAAGTCAATTGTGTGATAAAGATTTCAAGGTCTCCTTTCAAGATAAATCATGCATAGTTTCTAAAATGATTGATAATTGCTTTGCTTTGTTGGTAAGAGAGTGAGAAATATATGTACTATTGATTTGAATGATCTCTCTATCCAAAATGTTGAGTGCTTGATTTCTATAAATAAGGATGCTTAGATGTGACATAGGAGGTTACATCATACTAGCATGGAACATATCTCAAATCTTTGTAGTAACGAGCAAGTGAATAGCCTGCTTAAAATGAAATATGAAAAATACTAGATGTGTGATACATGTCAAATGGGCACGTAAACCAAGACCTCATTTAAGAAGAAAAATGTAGTAATAACTTCTGACCTTTAGAATTGTTGCATGTGGATTGTTTTAGACCATCTAGAGTTGCAAGTTCAGTTGGTAAATTATATGCATATGTGATTGTTGATGATTATACTATATTTACATGGGTTATATTTCTTACTAGAAAAAATGAAAGTTTTAGATTTCTGTCAATTTTTCAAAAAGAGTTCAATTAAAAAAAGGTTACATGATTATTTCAATTATAAATGATCATGGTAGAGATTTTGAAAATGAATTGCATGATGCATATTGTGAAGAAAATGACATTTCTCAAAACATTTCAACTCTTAGAACCCCTTAACAAATTAGAGTTACTGAGAGAAAGAATAGGACATTAAAAAATGGCTAGAACCATGTTGAATGAACATTATGTTCCTAAATATTTTTTGATGAAAACAGTTGCATTTGCATGTAATGTATCTAATAAGGTCTACATAAACCCTTATATGGATAAAACTTCATATGAACTTTACTATGAGAAGAAACCAAAGGTGTGTTATTTTAAAGTGTTTGGTTATAAATTCTTATTTTTAATACTAGAGACAATTTGGGTAAGTTTGATACTAAATTAAAAAAAGGTATATTTATTGATTATTCTTTTACTAGTAGAGCTTATAGAGTGTTTAATAAAAGGACTAAGATGATTGAAGGGACAATGCATGTTTTATTTAATGAATCTAATCCTTTTGATGTTAAGAAAAGTGTTGATGATGATGATGATATGGGTTTAACCAAATATTTGGAGAAATTAAGTATAGAAGAGCCTAAGGAAGATGCCTCAGAAATCCAAACTTCACCTAATAAGCCTATGGTTAAGCCAAACAAAGAGGTTATGAGAGATGGGAGCTTACCGAGAGAGTGGAGATTTAAGAAAGACCATCCCTCCAACCAAAGTATAAGTGAAGTAGGAAAAGGTATAGCAACACAGTTCAATTTGTGACTCCATACCAATTCTTAAAATTTCTATATATGTATAGTCCCTTAGATGAAATTCAGTATAACTAGGTATGCTCTCTTGTTGTCTTATAAGTAACTATATAACCTGCCCAACCTGAATTTACAAGTTATAAAAAGAGGCTTCTTGATTTCCTTGAAATTCTTCAATAATTTCTAATCCTCTAAATATTAATATCATGTTAATTAATAGATTTTCCAATTTAAAATCCTCTTCTTGCTGATGATAATATTCTAACAAGGTGGAATTGAGTATACTTTATTATTCAATAGGGAGTTAGGGTAATGCGTCCAATTTGGATCATAAGTACTACTATAAGTGTAGTGATAAGCCATCCAATCTTCATCCCTACTCAAAGTTACTCTAGTTATCTTACTTATGCTATTGATATGACTATCCACACTCTTCAAATGAGTTGTCAACATAAATATCAAATCCTCCTTATGTAGTTTTGGTTCCTATTGAAACTCGTAAATTGGTCAATTATTAGATTACCAATAACAAAAAAAGAAGATATGAAAATTAAATTTAAATAAAAGAAAATAAATATAAATATAATATAAATGATTAAAATAATAATCCTACATTCTCATAATATCACTAATAATATCCAGCAATTGGCCTTAAAAACTTGACGTGTGAATTTTAACTCTAAAATAACTAACTTCTATACCTCATAACTTTGTAAAAGTACACTTATTGTTATGTAGTATCTTAGTCAGTTGAGTGTCATTCACATGCAAATTTGATAAATACTAGTCTCATCCTTCAAATTATTATTTAACCTAACAAACAATTTATTATAAGAATTAATTATTAAAATTAAAACTAAATTACTAAACTAATTAACTAAATAAATGCACTAAAATTGTGTAGAGAAGAATAAGAACTCAATTGAGCAAAGTTATCTACTTTCATAATTTTCTTAGATTTTTTTTATTAAGACAACTTATCTAATTTAAAACGAAGTATTTTTTTAACAATAAATCTAATCAAGCACAACAAACATAGATAATTTACTAACATTAAAATATACTAATGCATGGAAAATATAGATAAATTTTTAACAAATAAATTGCTTGAATTAAAAATAAAAAGTCATTCCCATACAACCAAGTCCAAAAGGTTCTTATTAAAAAGACAAAACACTTAATTTATAGTCAAAATAAATACAACATAAAAACACTTAAGAATGAAAGAGCAAGAAAATTCATGAAAATGATATCTCTTTATCTCTAAGACTTTTGACTTTTAGTCACCCATTTCAATTGCCTTGACTCCTTGATGTAAACGGGTCAATTGATGTCTCTTTTTCTTCTCTTCACCTTCTTTAGCCTTCTATAGATCTCAAAATGCAAAACCCCAAAAGGGGCTCCAAAGGAACTCCTTGAAAGAACTCTTTTCTTATTCTTATATGCTTGGGTTCCAATTAGGATTAGAAAATCCTAGTTAGTAGAGTTTTATAGGAGTTTTTCCTAATTAGGGATAAATTCCTCTTTTAACCTCAAGTTTCTAAGGACCACAATGGCACTTAAAGTCTAGAATGATGGTGATGTTATGATAAGATGTTATTTCATAGTCATTTTGCGTTACCATAACAGTGATATCTAGGTAGAACAAAGGAGTCCCTTATATATCATCATTATTCTTTTAGCTTGTTCTCTACACCATAATGACGATACCAATGAAGATAAGAATGGTGCCATTGTGTGTCTGCACTTTGCTTCTATCCTCTTTTTTTCTAAGATTGTTCCTTTTATGCAAAATTAAGTCCCAAAATGCAATATTTATCTACATCTTAAAAAATTTTCATTAAGAGACTAAATTACAGTGAAAATAGTAAATAATATTAAATAGTAAGCCAAAAAACAATATAATTTATGAAAACTTTTTTAAATAGATCAATCTTTTGTCAAATGAGCTTGTTTTGATCTTTGAAAAAACTTGAGAAGTTTTGGAAAACTTGTTTTAGGATGTTTAGTCAACCTATGTTAGGGTTTTAAAAGTGTTCCTACCCAAAAAAGTTCAAATAACAAGCATGAAATTCGGTACACTTTTGGATATACACCATCCAATACTAAGATTTTTTATAAAGGGAAAGCATATGCATAATAATTAATTATGGCCTAAGTCATCACACTAAAATAATTATACATTTGATGTAAGTCATCACACTAAAATAGGTACACATTTGATGCAAGTCGACAATAAAATAGCATGTAAAATTTTGCTCATTCATATAAGATTCTTTATCATTCAAATGAAATAAACCAACTTACAATCATTATAAGCCACTATGTAAGCATACAGAACATAATTCTCATCAGTCACATTTATATTAAAGGAACATGTCTTTTTTCTAATTCATATGCTAGACCTTATAATCACAAAAGAATAGAATTTAATCTCTTATATATCCAAAGGAAAACTCCAATTGACCACTTCATCCAAATAAGACTTAAAAATTGCATACATACCATATTATTAGAGGCATTACTCATACAACCCATATAAATTCAAATATTTTCATGACAGATTTCATTTTGTGGTGATTATAGGCATATAAAAAGATATTGTTTAGTTTTTAAAACAATATTTACCAAGTAAATGCATTTGGAGATGGTTTACAAAGAATTAAGAGTTAACCTCCAAAGACCTAAGTTTGTGTTGGTACCTAAAATATATTGATTTCTTTTTCTTATATGACAATAGTAAGTGATATCAAATAAATACCAATAATTCATATCATCTCCATTGGTATCAAATTAAGGATAACTATGGTATCTCTAATAATTTATTTTAAACGGATAATCATAAAGATTCCTTAAATGATTCAGATAAGGAAATTAACATCAAAAGATAAATTATTGAACCAAGTGAGGTAAGAAAAAATAAGGCAATCATCGATGATATATAAAAAGAGGTAACCATTTCCTTTGATGATGATGAAACTTGAGCATATTAACTTAACATGTATATTTAAAAGAAGAAATAATTGTTGCATATACCTTGGAAAAGAAAGATGTATTAATCTTTAAATGAGTTCATGAGCTCCTTGCTAACTTATTTATTTTTAGTCAACTTAGTTTTGAAGGGTTTGAAGTTTATTTTAAAGGAAAACCTTACGAACTTATAAAGATAACAGTGTTTTATTTATAGGTATTGTATATGTATATATATGTATATATATATAGTTTAAGTATGTTCTCTCTCTAACTAAATGTAAAGTTTTTAATATCTATTAGTGAGGATGCTTAGATATGATGTCAGAGGCTCAAACATGCAAGTATGGAGTTGAAATCAAACCTAAACAAACATAATGTGTATGGAACATATCAAATGGGAAAACAAGTTAAGAGTTATTTCGAGAGTAAAAAATTAGTTACTTTTACAATACTTCGACAAATTTTGTATATAGATTTGTTTGGCCTATCCAGGGTGACTAGCATTGACAGTGAGCAGTATGCAATTGAAATAATTGATAATTATAGTAAATTTACATACTAAATTTATGTAAATCTTATTTTCAATAAGAATAAAAAGTTTCAAGCCTTTTTAATAAAAATAATGGTAACTTTCATTACTTTTCAACTCATGTGGTACCCAAATGAAATAGAGTTTATTGAGAGAATGAATATGATCTCCCCCCCCCCCCTCTCTCTCTCTCTCTCTTTATTATAAGCTATAGTAACTATATTTCATATATTTCGAAGGGTAAGACAATATTTAGAATAAACACCATATGAACTTTGTTACAAAAAAAAAATCATTAGGAAAATGGTCTTCTTCTATTCCTTTACTAACAAATCATGTATAATTTTTTTAGGTGTGAAATGCATGTTATATTTGATAACACTTAGCCCTTTTTTCTTTTTAGAGAAATGTTTGTGATGATGATGTAGGTAATTTTGAACAATTAAAAGAATTGACCCTCAATAAATAAGAGGATGATCACCAATAGACCTTATAAGGGCTAAGTAAGGATATCTTTCAACTAATTAGCAATATAAAAAGGAGAAAGAGCTTCAAAAAGATTTAAGATTAAAGAAGAATCATCATTGATAATAAATCATTAAAGATGTACAGAAAAAGGTAAATAGTTGGATCTCATAATAAAAATATATCACACATTGAATTTCTTTTTAAAATTGAACCCAAGACTATTTAAAATAATTTAAATGATGAGAGTTAGGTACTAGTTTTCAAACAAAAACCTAAAATGATTTCAGATATTTTAGAAATAAACTTGATGAATATGGATTCCACAATTAAACAAAAAAGCTAGATTGGCAACAAAAGATTACAACCAAAAGAAATGTTTAGACTAAGATGAGACCCAAAGACCAATGGTTAGGTTAGAAGTTAATAGTTTATTACTTGCATATGTATCATACATGTATTTTTAACTTTCTCCAATGAAAGTAAAGAGTATATTTTTGAATGGATTTATATCACAAGAAGTTTATATGGATCAGCTTCTTGGTTATAAATCTGGTGATACACCTAACCATATTTTCAAGGTGAATAAGGATTTATATGGTTGAAAATAAACTCTTAGAGCTTGATATGAAAGATTAAATGCATTTACTTTGCAAATTAGGTATTTGGAAGGAAAGGTTGGTAACACTCATTTCATTAAAAAACACAAGTATAATATTTTTATTGATAACATTATCTTAGCTATTATTCATGCAACTAGTGTAAGGATCTCTTGTAAATGCATGAGAGGTAGTTTCAAATGAGCATGCAAGAGTTTAAATTCTTTTTTGGAATCTAAGTCAAATAAATGAAGGATTACATATTCATCAATCAAGCCAAATATACAAAAGAGCTATTCAAGTATTTTAGAATATACTAATAAAATCTATATAGGATATCAATATGCATTACAACAAATTGGAATAAGGATAATGAGGGTAAAGTTACTGATGAAAAAATATACTAAGGTATAACACTTGTTTTTTTTTTTACCTTACTATAAGTAGGTTAGATATTGTTGTTAACTTATATGCACATTTTTAATCATGCCTCAGGGAGTTATTTGATAACAATTAAACACAAATTTTAGCTACTTGAATGAAACCATATATTTAAGAATAGAGTATCAATGATAGATATATTTGATATAGTTGCATATTTAGATTTTAAATTTGGAAGTCGCTTAAATAAAGTTAAGCACAATTTTTAAATACTTAACTAAAACCATATCTTTAAGACCAGAGTATCAAAAACAAACATATTTGATACAGTTGCATATTCAAATGTTAAATGTGGAAGTAACTAATTGTATAGAAAAAATACAACTATTTTATGGCTATTTTTAAGTGATATTTTAGTCTTATAGTTTAGTGAAAAGTAAAACCAAATTACTTTATCAACTACAAAAGCTAAATATATAGCTACCAGAAAATGTTTTGCTGAAGTACTTTGGATTAGACAATGAATTAAAGACATTGATAAGATATTTAGTAAGAAGTTACTCAAATATGATAAGTTTAGTACCATAATTCTCATGAAAAAAAAAATCTTACTAGACACTCATAGACTAAGTAAATTAAGCATAAAAAATATTTCATTATAAATGATATGTAAAATGATAATATCGAACTTGAGTTTGTAGAAACTATGCATCAATTAGACAACATTTTTCATGAAACCCCCTTATGATTACATAAGTTATATAATTATAAAGGCATTATGAATCATTAATGCAAGTTCACCATGATTAGGTGGTTTTCAACTTATATAAGAGTGAATTTAAGTGATTACTTAATTAATTAGTCTAATTGGTAATAATTGGTTTGTGTTACAATGGATCAGACCAATGGATCGTAACTAAATTAGATTAATAGATTCATTAGGATGGCCTTGTTAAAAAATAAGTCAATCGAATGTTTAATTCTTTATAATCAATTTAGTTTCAAGAGTTTGTAGTGCTTTTGACCACCTATTGGATCCATATAGAACTTTCAAATATACTTCAAATGAATGACTCACTTTTATAAAGCTAATAACACCCAAAAATTCATTAATAGGGGGTTAGTTCAACTATAGGCTCGTTAAGGACTTCTTTAACTTCACCATTTTCAAAATTTTTAAGAGTTCTAATTTTCTTTTTTTCCTAGAAATTTCTCTACAATCTCTACAAATCCAAGCCAACCTATTCAAAATTTCATAAATAGGAACATATTTTTAAATTATTTTCTATCTTATTTTTCTTAATATCACTATTTTTTGTCATAGAAAAAGAAGAGATTATTGAATTAAGAGAAGTTCTAATTTATGGTTTTGATAATGTCAAAACATGTTTTCAATAATTATTTTATCCTTAGTAATATTAGTAATTTAATATTTCAAAGAATCAATCAATACGTGAGAGATCAAGTAACATAAAAAGGCTATTTGTTTGTTCATTTTTTATTAAAAAAATATAAAGGAAACATGGTCCAATGAACTAATTTAAATAATTAAACATTAAAAAAATAATTAACTATCAAAACAAAATCAAGTGAACCACAAGTCAAAGTTTATAGGCATTATCGACCAAACCTAACGTTTAAATGACTTACTGCATTTTTCAGAAAGATTTGTATACTTAAAATGACATTTTTAACATGTAATCCCATTAGATCAACCTAATGTCTTTGACTTAGGATTTACAAAAGTTTCAAGTTTTTCAAGGTGACCAACCTATCAATTTTACAAAACCAAACCATAACTCTTTCGTGAAACCTTAATAAAAATTGTGCTTCTTGAAATTTGAAAAGATTATGCCTTAAGCCATTTTAAAAATTTTGCGTTCTTTAAGCCTCTAAAGAAATGTTTGTGATGTTCTCTAAAGAAAGATTGTGCTTCTTGAAATGTTCTTTAAGTGAATCAAAATGAAGAAAAAGAGGGGTACAAATAAAAATTGCATTACTTAACATAATTTCCTTTTGATTTGATAGATCACTTGATTCATGAGGTAGCAAGGTTTCTTCAAAGTTTGTACAGTTTTGAAAAATCATTCGATCAACATTTGAAAATATAGATTGATCAAATAGATTGTTTGGTTGATTACATATGCAAATTCTAGCAATTACACCAACTAGTTTTGCTTAAAATCCATCCTCCTTCTATTTTAATAGATATGATGAGGGAATTTTGTATAATATATAATTTGGTCATTGAAGAACTTAATATTTTTTAACGAGTTTTATGAGCAATGAGAGTTTATTTATGAACTTCAAATGTATTTCATAAATATTCATTAAAGCCTAATATTTAGTTTGAGGAAAACATAGATAGTTCAGTTGCATATAAAGTTTTTGTAACTAGAATTAAGTTTCAATTACTCGGCTCTTGAGTTGGGGGGGAGGATAGTCAATTACTCAAAAGCAAGAAATTTTAAGAAATATTCCTCTCTCTCTTTTTGAAAAATTAAAAAAATTGATAATATTAAGATGAAGAGTAAACGGTAAAATAATACTTGGAATCATCTAGAGCCATAAAGCCAAAAATAAACAATAGGGAAGTGGACACGTATTCGATCAATAGAGCACTATCACATAACAATCTCTTTATCTGATAGAAATGAACCGTAGTTTCTATCTGTCCATTTGCAATGCACTTTCAACAACCTTGATCGTACAGGTGAATCAAGGTAGAAAAATTAGTAGATAAGAAGGAACAATTAGTAGATAAATTCCTGAGATGATTGAGGAGTAAATGTAGGCCAAGCAAAAAATGAACCAATATAAATAAATTTGAGTTATTTCTTCCACCATCTCCTTTTTAAATTTGCAAAGTTGTGTCTGTTTTTGAACCTATTTTTATTGTTTTGTCATTATACATCACATTGACATAAACATAATTTGATAATTTGATAAAAAAATTGAAAGTTTTCATTTCAATTTTCATATACTCAGTTAACCTTTCTTTTGACTATCATAGCGACCAATATAAAATCTTTTTCATATCAATTAAGAAATTAATTTCAAGCATTTAGATTTAAAAATGTATAACACATAAAAATTAACAAGTTGAGGAAAAATGAAACCTGAATATATCAATAAAAGTTGAGGAAAACTCTAGAGACCTTTACGAATAAAATAAAAATATTGTAATTTGTAATTATGAATATTTTATACATAATATTTAATTAATATTTTTTCATAAATATTTGTTATAAATTGAAAAAAGGATATTACTCAAGTGATTAATAAAATTAATTTAACTTTATATATATACATATTATTTTGTGCCTTTACTATTAGCAATAATAAAATATAAACAGCCCAATAAATTGTATTTGTCTTATAAAAAATTGAGGTTTAAATTTATCAAATTAAAAACAAAAACTACAACATACAATATTATTAAATAAGATGGTAGCTGCATTGTACATTTTAAGGCCCATTGGATTTAACTTTCAGTTTCCGTTTTTTTGTTTTTATTTTTATATATTTTCATTAATTTTTGTGTATATTTTTTAATTTTTGTGTATATTTTTTCAGTTTTTATATTGTATGAATGTATAATTTTTATTTTTTATATTTTTTTTATTTTTATATATTTTCATTAATTTTTGTGTATATTTTTTAATTTTTGTATAATTTTT
>JAOXYD010110874.1:0-11471 GCA_028565735.1 Pinacopodium congolense
AGTTATTTCTACAAATATCTTTGCCTAAAAGTATCTTTTAAATATCTAAATATTTTTAAAAAATATCTGGATACTTTAATTAAAGAAATACCTCGATATTTTATAAAATAGTTAAACAATTTGTACAAATTTCTTAAATTAAAAAAAAATCTTCAAAACTAATAGTAGATATTAATTGTGTAGAAGGATCCTTAAATAGAATAAACAGTGGTCCTTCCCTTCCTTTATAATAATAAGTTAAGAGAACTTGAGTTTAATATTAATTTTAAGTGAGAGTTTCTCTTTGATTAAGAGTATCTTTCTCATTCTTAAGTTGTTACTAAGTTTCTTATATAAAAATTCAAAATCCTTTCCAAATTTTAATTAAGTGTCTACTCTAAATCTCATTTGTCAGTATCATTAAGAGCCCATTAACTTCCAATAGTCCTTAGAGACTATCAAAAGCAAAAAAGTTCAAAATGTCTCTTACATCTTAGATTATTTATTGATGTGTAAGGGACATTTTCTATAATATCTCTCTTTGATGGCCACTAGTAACCACTACAAAAAAATCACCAAATATTTTTCATATAAGAATTGGCAAAAGACCCATTTAAACTCTATGGTTCAGGTTGAAATTTGGGTCAGACCCTAATATTTTGGAATGTTTGGAATAAACTTTAACATTTTGAAAATGTTAAAAAAGAATCCTAACAATAGAAATAGACCATGCCGTTAAATTTGATGGTTAAGTGCCACGTGGCATTACCACATAAAGCGACATGGTACTATTTCATTTTTAACAAAATTTCATTGTGCTCCACCATTTAAAGTCCTCAATCTCTTCATTAACAACTTCTCTGGTGAAATCCCGAAAAGTTTTGGTCGGTTTTCGTTTTTAGAATTGCTCTTTCTGAGATCAAACTTGTTGAATGGATATATTTCGTCATTCTTATCCAATCTTAATCAATTAACTTTGTTGCAACTAGGCTATAATTTATGCAAACCAAGTCCTTTGCTAGAAAGCTTTAGACATTTATCAAAGCTTGAGATCTTGTTCCTACTTCAAACAAGTCTCATTGGTAAACACTGAAATCCATAGGAAAGCTTGTGTCCTTACGAAATTTTGACATATCAACTAATTTTGTCGCTGGTAGGATTCCTAGTACCATTTTATAACTAAGAAGTATAAAAAAATTTAACTATATGAAAATCAATTATATAGTGGATTGCCTGAAAGTTTGTTAATTTTAAGCACTATATGTAGATTTAATGCTTCCCAAAACAACTTCACCAGGACATTGCATAAGAAAATTGCTGCAATGAGACTGGAATTGCTGAATCTCAATGATAATACATTCACTTGGGAAATTCCAAAAGTCTTAGCATTGAATCCAAATCTAGTTTAACTCAACAACTTTATAGGACAATTGCTAACAAATCTTGGTCGATACTCTGGTTTGGTCGAAAGAGATGTTTCTACTAACAACTTCACCGACCAGTTGCCTCCTTTCCTCTGTAACCGAAACAAACTCCAATAACTCGTTACTTTTAACAACCATTTTATGGGAGATTACCATAGATATACGATGAGTTCAACAACATGTAACCCTCATGGAATAAAGTTATAGGCCAAGTCCAACAGGGTCAGGTTTTGAGGTAGCAGATGGTTTCTAGAATTGTTATAGCGATGTTCTTGCCTTTGTGTAACAGCTCTATTAATGCCAATCTCTGCCCAATGACATAGTGAGGACGAAGAGTTCCATGCCTAGAGAGAGGATTTCCCAGTTGTTCCTTGAGATTCAACAGGATGGACTGCTCATTGTTGGCAATTTCATTTAAGAAGAAGACTTTAGATGGTGGGGCACAGTCAAATTTTTTAAAAATGAAATACTACCATGTGACATTATGTGAAGATGCCACGTGTCACTTAATAGTCAAACTTAACAATAGGGTTTGTTTCAAATGTTTTTTAAATATTAGGATTCTTTTAAAACCTTTTGGAAACATTAAGGTTTGACTCAAACATTTCAAAATGCTATGATTTGACCTAAATTTTAGTATTAACCCTAGTGTTTAAATAGGCCTTTTACCTATAAAAATTAGGTAAGCATATCATTAGAGAGAGTTCATTGTATTCCAACAGCAAGTTCCCATCTGTTTGAACGCAAAGGTGTGCTTTTAAAATTTGATATTGACTTTTAAAAAATGAAAATTTCAAATTTGAAAATAGGGTATCAAATTGATCAAGAATTGTTTAAGCTACATCATGTAAAATAGGAGGTGAAAAAAAGGTCAAGTTTCTAAAGCGTTAGTTGATTTAAATAAAGCTTGTGCTCCATTTAACTTATTTTAGATATTTTATGTGTTTTTTTTCATAAATTTTAAAATTGATGTTATAAATGATAAAACACATATAATTTATTATTGTTAAGATAATTATTCCCTATCAAAATTTGTCACTTAGTTTTCATTTTTTAAGAAAAATAAGCTGGTTTATATTGATGTCTTGTATAATTTGTAGTTTTATATTTTACTTTGACATAGTAAATTATTTTCATTTTATCATTGAAGTCTGGGGACATGCACATGTGAAGAATTTTCATACTAGTTAATTCGCATAAAATGACACAAGACCTTATAGTAATGTGTTATTAGTGAATGAATTAATATCTACGGATTATCTAATAAAAAAATTAATCCTCTAATATATTAATATAGGATAAAAATAATTAAAAGTATGACTGTGATAATTTGGATTATCTTAATGTCAAATTTTCAAAGGATGCGTGTTGTGCGGGAGATTGTGCTAATATGATGAATTGAACCTATGATATATGAAATTTGTAATGTTGTAGTATTAAAACATGGAAAGATTAGGTTAGTGAACTGAAAATCCCGTTGTGTATGATCATTGCAATGAGACTATTGCGAAGAAGTTGAAAAGAGAAAAAAAAAGTAAATTATGAATTATCCAAATTATTTTCATGTTGATAAAGTAAAAGAATGGGAAACCTTTTGGATGCATTCGATATCCTTTAGAATTTGATCCAACGAATAAGAAAAAGTGAAAATTTTAGACCTTTGAACCATTATTTTATATGTATGTAGGCGGGAATTATATTGTTTTAAGATAAACATATCACCAGTCCAGCTTTTGTTGACCTCAATCAGAAGACTTGATTTTTTCCAGACTGTGTGGCTGATAAAAATCAACGTCATCTTGAATGTGGCCAGCCGCCAAAACTCTTCCTACACATCATTCGTAAGCTACGTACGTACTCCCTATAAATAGGACACCACGTAATCTTCATCACAATCATCAAGGATAAGCTGCAACCAACTTAAACCTAGAGATCTATGACTTCTCTACTCTATTCATTAATTTCTTCATTTCTATTTCTGTTATTTCTCTTTTCATTCCCTTACACAATTTCTTCAGCTCGCCTACAACATCGCTACCCAGCTCATACAAAGTTTCTTCCTTGTCTTTCCCGAAATTCAGAAGATTCCTCCTCCATATCCAACCTCATTTACAACCCACTCAATTAATTTTACTCGTCTGTCCTCCAATTTATTATACAAACTAGGGCAAAAAAACTTTAGACAACATGCAAATGCGTAGATGAAAGTATAATTATAGTTGTATTTTTATTATAGTAATACAATTGATGTCTTTAAATAAAGTGAAGCTGATATAGTAATAAAATTTCTTGATTAGATAATAAATTATATAGTGTCACTTTAAATTTTCACTAATGCAACAAACTAGTTTTAAATTATATTAAGAATGTTAAATAGAAATAGCAACAGTTTGAATCTTTATAATGAAAAGAATTGATTTTTTAAGACAACAATATCTAACATCAAAAGCAATAGTAAAGATATATTAATATAAAAGCAAACCCTTGTCATTGAGTAGACAATGACCATATATACATTAATGTCTGTTAAAATAACAATATATAGTATTAAAAGAATTCATGCATACATTAATATATCCCATATCTAAAATACAATAGTCAAAATATAAATCTCCAAAATTCAACTTTAACATATCCAAGAAACAATAGCCAAAAATCATTAATTAATTCGTGCACCTATATTATCTCCAACTCCCTTTCAAAAACTTGAACGCTTCCTTCACGACTCTTGTTAATCCTTTTAACAACAAATGTTCCACAATCATTTATAGCCATCTGTACACACTGCCAAATCCTCCTCCTCTAGTTGCATCCTCTTCATCATGAGACTCTAGCCTTTCTTTGATGTCACGTGAAGCAGATGACACGTCTCCATCGAAAGTAATAAGCTTTGTACCTTAAGAAATAAATTTGTCAAAGTAAAGACGTTCAATTCAAGTTTCACAACATTATAAAAATTAAAAAAAAAAGAAAAAATAAATTCACTTGGTTCTTAATCAACTTGCTTTCTTACTTCTATGCACTTCTTAGCTGATGTGTTTTTTTTTTTACAAGCAAGCAAATCCACAATAAAGCAAGAAGCAAAACAAGTGTAAGAAACAGTTTTCATTTAAAGTAATGATGACAAGTAAAAACCTGAGCTTGGTTACGGGATTAAAAGCACTCACAAGTTCTCGAAAGTGCTTAAAGCTCCAAAATATAAAATTTCACTAGAGGAGAAATTAGTAGATGAATTCCTATAGGATAACAATACAACATGGCAAAAAGAAAACATATTCCTAGATAGATATAGAGAAAGAAAACATTTATATATTCATGTAAAAAGATTACAGTACATCTGTATCCAATTGTACAAACTTCCATGCATGAGTTTATACTAATGATATTCATAATCAGTATCACTAATGAGAATTTTATTGAGGCTGCATGTAGGATAACATTAATCAAGAAAATTACCAAAGGGCAAGACCTTTTAGCCCAATCTATTAACTTTGATCTTCAAGTCAAACCCACAGATTTTTAATGTAGCTTTCAAAACAAAAATGTCAATAGTAAGAATATTTAAGAAGATAACTAAGATGCTAAGACGATAAGCCGCACATTTTCTTCTGCAATAAAAAGAAAACCAAAACATTTAGTTTCAAGCACTACAATCAACACACATTAAGGCTTCCCCTGTCTGACATTCAACAACCAAATCAATAGAATTCAAACAAAGACACTAAGTGATAAAAGGAAATATAAGTCATTATTTTTCCATATTCGTCTTGAAATCACGGCTAAAGAACTATAAAACTTCCACTAGAAACTCAAACAAAACTTGCTCAAAACAAAACCATCTCAAGCAACCATTATCAACCTGACTACTAACCAAATGGCGTAACAGTGAGAACCTAATAACTTTCAATTTTTTATGCCAAATATCACATACCAGTATTGCCTATTTAATACCAACCTAATCAAGCTTTTACTAAAATCACAAAATGATACCAATAGAGCAAATAAACTACAAGTGTCTCTTTAAAGAAGTACGAAAGGAAAAACCCACAACTAAAATTTCCCATTTTACCAACCCCAATCAATATGAATCAGTAAACATAAAAAATGACTAGAAATAGGAATGAAGAAGTACAACCCCTTTTGAGCATGCAACGAAAGTCACTGGACTTGAACTCATTGCGAATCGATTTTCAAAGGCGGAGCATAAAAAGAACATTGGCATTTCCTACTAGATTATGAGATGTATATAAAGTATAAACTTTGAATAGAAAATAGTACAACTTCTTTAATTGAACCAATCAGGGCTTGAGGACTGATTAAAGCACCAATTTGAGACAAGGAAAGGGGGAAATTCACACTAGATGAGAGTTGGAGACAAGATCGTAGGACAGAAAACAATCAAAAGTTAGAGCAATGAGATGAGACAGAATGGTAAAGGAGGGAGGCCATGGTGGTGATAGCAACAGTGGGTTTAATGAGAAGAGTTTAAGAGAGTAAGTGAGTTAGAAATTAGTGTACACAGCTTTGTAAAGAAATAAAAAATATAATTGATATAGATTTTCACCTTATTTTATTTTTTCTTCTTTCTTTTTTCAGTTTATTTTAACCAATAGTTTGTTTATTTTAATTTTAAAATTTTAAAATATGTTTATCCCTATAAAATAAATTTTAGAAAATTTTTAAGTATTTAAAAATATTTAATTATTCTTATTAAAAATTTCCTGTCAATTAAATTTTTTTAATAAATAAAGTATAAGCAACAAATTTAGTTGTTGCATAGATAAAATTTAATGCAATTATTTTTTTTGTTTTGTAGCCTTTTTTTTGAACATATGGCAACAAATTATTGTTATTATTATTACTTTTTAATACTATCAAACACAATACTTTGAAAATCATTGCATTATTTTAATTTTTAACATCATATTTTAAAATCTTTGCAAATTTATTATTATTTAAAAAGTTTTTTACCGTAGTGATGAGACTTGAGGTACGTTTCCCACCTCAAAACCTCTTGTCATTGTAACGCCCCACATTCAATTTGTCATTTTGTGTTATAGAAAGCATGGGTTGCAACTTAGAATTCGAAGTGGTGCCCATGACTATGAAGGCCTATCTTATGTGTCTGTTGTCCCCTTTATGGTACTTGACATGATTAATACGAGCGATATAAATGTGGATGTTGCAAAAAATAATTGTCACTTAGTGAAAGTTCGCCCCACCAAAGGGATTATGTTGACCGATTGACCTCGGAGTTCTTTAGAAGGTTCTCCATAAGTTTATAGTGGGTGGAAGACTCTAGATAGCATAATTAGCTCCTTAATAAGTGGAGTAATTAGTGAGATATTTGTATAAATGATTTTATAGACTCAGTATAAGCCGTTGGATTGTATTGATCATATAAATCCATTGAGAGATGGGGGACTGTAGATAGGCTATGGGTCTTACTTATATAGTTGCCCTATTTATTTATAAAATCTATTGAATAATAAAAGTATTCTCCATATTTTCTAAAAATATGAACACCATATCAAGGAACTTGAGGGAAGGGATGAGCTTCATGGGGAGATGCAAGGTGCCTTGAAGGAAACCCTCTCAAGGTGTCTGGACCAAGTGGAGGCCTTAAAGGGAGTCTTCCAATCCAAGATTGTGGTGTTGAAGGAATAGTTTGAGAAAGTTTTCAATAAGTTGAAGGAGATCAAGGATAAGCTAACCTTCTACAAGAATGTAATTGTTCAAGGAGGAATCATTTTCTTTATGAAGGTAGTCAACAATACTTCAAGGATAGACATTCCCAAGCCTAAGATGTTCAAGGGGGAAAGGACTGCAAAGGAGATGGACAATTTCCTGTAGAACTTAGAGTAATATTTCAAGGCATTATGTGTAGTGGATATTAAGAAGATTGATAGTGTCACTCTCTACTTTAAAGACATAGTAAAGGTATGGTGGAGAAGAAGAAATGGGGACATCAAGAAGGGGACATACACCATTAATACATGGAACTAGTTCAAGGGACAACTCAAGATACAGTTCTATCTAGAGAAGACAAAAAGGAGGCAAAAGCTAAGTTAAGACGTCTCCATTAAGATAGAAGCATTAAGGACTATGTGAATGTAGTTCTCCAAAGTGCTCTTGAAATTCCTGAACTGCCCTGATAAGGAGGCATTCTTTGCATTCAAGGATGATCTCCAAAATTAGGCAAAGATTGAAATCCAACGCCATGGAGCCTAACATCTTGCTAGTGCCATTTCCATTACCAAATCTCTCATTGAGTTCAAGAAGTCCGATAAGTCCAAGTCCAACAAAGACAAAAGTGGTAACGAGAAGAGAGAGGGAGATTGTAAGGGCAAGGACGGCTCACCTAAACATGACAAACATGGTAAGTTCAAAAAGGACAGGAGCACCAATGGAGATTAAATTGAGAAAAAGTTCACACTTAATTGTTTCTTTTATGATGAACTATAAAAGTTTAGGGATTGCCCAAAGAAAAGTAAGGTCTCAATCTCAATCAAGGAGAGGGAAGAAAGTGAACCTGAAGAAGTAACAATAGGATTGCTACAACTCTTCAATGCCATCAAGAAGATAGAAATGCCTAAATCTAAGAAGAGGAGCTGCATGTTCACTAAAACTAAGATTGGTGACTAAGCAGTAAAAACATTAGTGGATACCGGCACTACCAACAACTTCATTAGAGTCGAAGAAACCAAGCGGTTAGGCAACAAGTATATAGAAAAGTAAGGGTGGATCTAGGCCATGAATTCAAAAGTAAAAACCATACATGGGAGTATCTGAGGAATTAATGCATGCCTTGGTGATCAATGTGGGAAAATTAAAATTGTTTCTTTAGATGATTATCTTTTTATTCTCGACACGAAGTTCTTCGATCAAGTCAAGGCGATGCTAACCCTATTTGCTAACACCATGTTGATAATGGAGGGATGTAATGTGAGTATAGTGTCACTAATGATAGAGACAAGCCTTCAAGCCAAGCTTATTTCAGCCATATAACTCTTTAAAGAAAAGACACCACCAAAGTTATCGAAATCCCTTCCATTTAAGAGAGAGGTGGATCATAATGGTAAGATGGTGTAACCTAAGGAGTTAATGGATGGAGACTCTAAGTCTGTGGAGAAGGTGGACTTTATGCCTTGAAGTTATTTTCTCAACTGATCGAAGTCTACATGAAAGCAAGCAAGTTAGCAAGATTTTGTGGCAAGTTGTGACTTGGTGATGAAGTCGAAATCAAGAGGAGCAACCTTGGACATGGATGCTCATAGCATGAAGGTAAGTTTGGGAGCCATCCCAAGACCAAACATTCTTTTGGTGAATTTCTTCAAGAAGAAGAAGGAGCATAACCCACAAGCCATGAGTTCAAAAGAATTGGAAAGTCGAGCGAGAACACGCCGATTCGAGCGTAGAAGTGGGACATCCAAATATGAATAACTATTTGTGCTGAGGAGGCAAAGATTGAGGAAGGAGAAAATGGAGCAGTATAATAAGTGTGTAAAATCGAAGCAACGAGGATGTTGCCAGGTTGAGTAGGGGAGAATCTCAAGCAGTGAAAGTTCACCCCACCAAATAGGTTATATTTGACCAATTGACTCTATAGTTCTCTAAAAAAATTCTCCATAAGTCTAGAGTGGGTGAAAGACTCTAAATAGCATAATTAGCTCCTTAATAGGTGGAGTGATTAGTAGGATATTTATATAGATGATTCTAGAGACTCATTGTAAGCTGTTAGACTGTATCGATCTTAGCCATCCCTTGAGAGATAAGGAATGATAAATAGACTAAGGTCTCACTTGTATAGTCACCTGATTCATTTGTAAAATCTTTTAAGTAATAAGAGTATTCTCTGTATTCTCCTAAACTTTCTTGTGTTCTTTACATCTTTCATATTTTATATAAATTTTTCCAAGTGTTTAATAGAAATATTCTTAAGAAGTACCTGTAAGAAGGCTGAATTAGCATTCTAGTCAAAGAAGATGTTCCTAAGTTAAGGAGTTTGCTAGTGCTACATGGTTCATAAGATTGAAAGTCTGAGCCCGTGACACTATACATAAGTCTAAGCAGGTGCATCACATGGCAAGCTTTATTATAAGATCACTAAGATAAGTAGAAACCTTGCATTTCCACTAAAAATTTGCCCTAGTGTTGGAGTTGGTGGACACATTAAAGGCAAAGGATCTAGCCTTTTGTTGCATAAATATGGAAATGCTACGGATCAAGTGATTGGCATAAAGTTTATTGATGTTAATAGTAGACTCCTTGACAAAGCCTCTATGGGAGAAAATGTTTTCTGGGCCATTAGAGGTTGCGAAGGAAACACTTGTGGCATCATTATCACATAGAAGATGAATTTAGTTTAGGTTCCTTCTATAGTGACTCTATTCACAGTCCCAAGGTCCTTGGAACAGAAATCCATGAAAAATTGTCCACTGTTGGTTCTATAAAGTGAAGGACTTAAGGTTTATGTATTTGGTGCACTATGGAGGGAAAATGAGTCAGGTACTTGAAAGCATCATCCCATTTGCTTACAGGGCTGGATATTTATACAAAATTGGTAATTTCACAACTTGTAATGAAGATGACAATCAGGCATCTCAAAGACATATGAGCTAGATTAGAAAAAACCTATAGTCACATGACTCCCTTTTATTTCCAGGAAGCATTGAGGAGCTTATATTAATGACTTGGATCTTAACATCGGGATCTATAATAACCACCAATGCAAAAGCAAGCATTTGGGAGAAAAAGTATTTTGGAGATAATTTCGATAGGTTGGTGCGAGTTAAGACTACTATCAATCCTACTAGTTTCTCTATAAATGAACAAAGTATTCCGCCTCTCATTTAATTACTTTAATCAAGGGCATACTTAAGAAGTCTTGCATATGAACATTAGACAAAAAGTTTCTTTTATAATTTTTATTCTTTAATTTCTTTATAAAATTCATTAATTTGCTTTAATAATTTTCTTTGGAAGTTTGTTGAAATAAAAATGTCATTAGGCATACTTACAGCATAATAATATTTACTCTTGTTTGTTATTGTTTCCAATCATCAATGCATATTATTATTTCTTATGTTATTCATTATTTTGAAATTATGTACTAAAACAAAACCCATCTAAAAACTTCCTCAGCTCTTGTAGATATAAAGAAGAATCCTAGCCCCTATTGCTGCCTTTTGTGCTGCAATGATATAATTAATATTATGGTAAGGATTATAAAATCTATTAATTAAAAGAAGCCACCATCAATGATAATTACTTCCTTAATCAATGCACATACACAGAATAAGACAACAAATAAATAAGAAACAAGAATAAAGGCAATCATTATATGAATCAGTTCAAGTCATCGTCAATGGGAGGTAGCAATTAAATTAAGAACATAACATGAATATACAAAAAGTAAAGTGGATTTTAATCAATAATTTTTACTACAATCAATTTTTACCATAATCAATAATATTTAAAATGGAATTTCTAAAAACTTTATGTAAAGCTTAACATTAGCTTATTTAAATCTATTTAAATTGAAGAAAGTAAATTTATAATAGATATTAAATCCTTTTTGTCCAAAATTATTTATAATAATTAGACATATATATTAAAGATAAATTGTTTAGTTGGAGAATTAAAGATAAATTAAAAGGGAGTTTTAATTTATCTAATTATAATTATAATATATAATATATAATATATAATATATAATCATTATCAATATATTAGAAACTTAATAAATCACAGATCAAGTAAGGAGAAAAATTAGTCTAAAATTAAATTGGATTTAATTGTGAAGTTTGTGGAACTTCAAGAATCAAATATGTTATATTTGATTTTATTAAGATTAAATTTTAATTATGACAAAAATAATATTTTAATTGCAAATTTTGTTTATTTTCAATATAAAAAATCTTATTTTTCTCTATAAAAGGAATAGAAACAATGAATAGTTAACATTGTCCTAACACACAATTCCAAGGCGCAAATGATGACAACATAATCATAACCCTATTCAATATGTAAATAAACATTTAGGGTCTTCAACAGACCTAAAAATTA